>OX456523.1:210266191-210561191 GCA_949748255.1 Eustalomyia histrio | reverse complement strand
TCCTGATTATTTTAGGTGTTGCAACTAAAATTAAGTTGTCTGAACCATCTGGCTTTGGACGTTGCAACCGAATTTTAGTTGGCAATAGAAAAAAAATATTCTGGGGCGACTGTCATTGACACTTACGGTAGTGAACGCGCATTCGAGTTAGCAATAGCATGTTCTGACTTAAATGTCTCCAATGCATTGTCAGTCGCTATACAATTAAGGGTTGAATCTTCGGGCACTACCTCCATAAGGCGAGGGTCAGATGGCATGGACTGGAACTTGTAGAACCGCGAGTCTCACGTGGCGTGACTACGATCTGAGGCGTACTAAATATCTTTTCGGTGGAAATAAGAGAGATGTTTCGGTAATGATGGCCGTTGGTTGAAATGAAGACATATACAATAACGTGGCTGTGTTATACTGGGTGTGGAGGAGATGGTATGTCATAAGTTTTGTGATTTTCGGTACTACAGGGCACATTATTTTGGGGATATGACCTGTGGCTGAACGACCTGTCGTTATCTTAATTTTGTGGATTAAATCTAAATCTCCGGTATCAGCTCTCACAGAATGTAAGGTATTTCAAAACAAAGTCTCTTTTTGAAAAAACAAAAATTTTATTAAAATTTCCTAACTTGTTATCAGAAATTTTAAAAAAATTCTTTGGTTCTACTTTAAGTAGGACAGAGCTCTTTTATTATACTTTCCTTTTAGACTCAAAAAATCGTAGATATAATGTTTAAAATCATGCTTTTAAATTTAAATAAATTCATATTACATTTGGAACTAATCCCCATACAAACCCATTTTCCGAGTATTTTATTAAATTAACTTTTTCTGAAATATAATTGCAATTTAACGTCATATGTTGTGACCTGTCCACAAAATAAGGATTAGGGTCCTTCCAAGAGTTTGGACTACTTTCAAAATATGATCCAAACCATACTTGGTGTAGGATATACCGATGGTTATTATTTTTCTTGTTTTTAAGTAAAAATTTTTCTCCTCAGTATTTTTATCACTTCACCTTTTTTCATTTTTCAAAATAAAAATTTGGCGAAAAAAATATACAATTTATGATTTAGATGATAATTAGACCATAATTCATGTTTCAAATGGCACGGATTTATATTCCAGATGATAATTTGGTGACAAAAAAAAATGTCTAATATATCACAGTTTTCTCATCTAGACGATACTTTGGCTATAATTAATGTCTTATAAAGTCACGGACTTGTCATATTTATTAGCACCTCCATAGAGCGGACATTTACTCCCGCAGGAGAATATTATTACTGTCGCAATACAATTTTTCCTCCAAGCGATACGATTTCGAAAAATTGTTTGGTTTATATTAAAAAAAAAACTTGAAAACTTGAAATTGCTTCAAACAAATTTAAAACGATTTGAAACCGAAAATATTATGTAATACGGTAATTATTTTTCTTCATTTCTTAGCAAGTTGTTGTGTGCTTTTCTCGCTAGTCTTCGTTGTCATGTCTCCTTTGCTTCTTTTTTAGTTGATGTGTAATTTAAAAGTAGCCACCAACTGTTAGCACATGAATTTCATTTAAGTTTATTTCGTTTTCTTTTATACTTCTTTTTTCTTATGTGAGTGAGTGTGATGAGGTCGAGCATTAATCGTCGTTAGTAATACCATCTGGTGTTGGCTGCGAAATGCGTTAATTTTTCTGAGTAAATAACAAATGAATACCAGGGGTAACTAACTAACCAACTAAATGGTTTCTTTGGAAAAGTGATGTATAAAACAAAAAAAAAAATAATGTAGTTAAGAAATATTTCCATTTGTAACCTGAAATTCAAAACAAGATTATTCTTAGATTTTCCAAAAACTATTTTCTTTCATTGGCAACAGAAAAGGAAAAACTTTAAAATATTCTTGAGTTTTTTGTTTTTTTGTTTTTTTTTTGCTGAATACTAGTGTCTTTATCATTGTTTGCATTGTCTGTGTCAGCGGCAGTATAGGTATGTATATGCAGTGGCGTGCCTCCGAAATGATTTCAAAAATAAAATTATTTTATTATGTTTATTATATACACAATATATCTGCTTTTTAATTATCGGATTTATTTTTGGACTTTCTTTGCAAGACCAATTGTTTGCAAGTCCAATTGGGATTTTTAGTAGATTTCAAAAAAATTTGCATAAATTTGTACTGAAAGATGAGAAATTTGCTTAAAAATCAATAATCTCCCAGTTACCAAACCTTTATTATCTGTACAAAAATTTATTTTGCCGCTGCTTACTATAAAATATCTATACTTTTCCTTTCTCTCTGATGATACCTAAATAGTTTACATCGGAATTTCTTTTTAAAGGCGGTTTTAGCCTCCCAGCCCTGGCCTGTTTTTGCAGCATAACGGTATATAATACAATGTTTACATCTGAGGTGCAGGGTATGTTCAGAAACTTTGTATAAAATGGTATGACAAATATTTTTGTAGAACATAAAGGTTGGTAAAAGTTTCTGCGCTCAACAAGAGATGGCACTGCTAGCTCCAAAATTTTTTTTCTCAAGTTGGTATAACTGTCCTGAGAACACATGCAAAGTTGCAAGTTATTCTGTCAATTCTTTCTTTGCTTACAAGCCATTTGAAGTTGACGTGTCATTGATTTTTTTTTAATATGGAAAAAATTGAATATCGTGCAGTCATTAGATTCTTTGTTTTGAAGGGTTTAAAAGCAAAAGAAATTTATGGACAATTGGTAGAAGTGTATAAGGAGTCCTCACCTTCAAAACGCACCGTTGAATTTTGGTCTGGTGAATTTAAACTTGGTCGTACCAGCCTTGAAGACGATCCACGTGAAGGACGACCAAAAACTGCAACCACAGCAGAAATCATTGAGCAGGTACATAATATGGTTAGTGAAGATCCAAGTTTGACTAAGCGTGAAATTGCTAATGCCATAGGCATCTCAGACGAACGAGTACTCCATATTTTACATGAAGAATTTCGTATGAAAAAACTGTTTAACAATTCAACAAAAACTGGATCGAAAACAAATTTCTCAGCGTAATTTAGAGCGTTTTAAGGCGAATAAAACCGACTTCTTGCGTCGTTTTATAACTATGATGAGACTTTAATCTACCACCATGATCCTAAATTGAAACAAGAACGTTTACAGTGGACTGAAGCTAGTTTTTTAGCTCCAAAGCAGGTGAAGTCAAAACGATCAGCAAAGAAGTTTATGGCATCAGTTTTTTGGGATGCAAAAGGAATTTTGTTGATTGATTATCTTCAGAAAGGTAAAACAATCAACTCTGAATATTATTTCAGCCTTTTGGATCAGCTGGATGAAAATATTCGTGAGAAAAGACCTGTTTTAAAGAAGAAACAAATCATTTTTCATCAAGACAATGCACCTGCTCACAAAAGTGTTTTGACGATGGCTAAATTCAAAGAATTAAAGTACGAATTGCTTGAACATCCACCGTATTCACCAGATTTGGCTCCCAGTGACTACTGTCTCTTCCGAAATCTCAAACAATTCCTTCGTGGAAAGCATTTTTCGTCGAATGAAGAGGCCATAGCAGCCGTAGACGGTTATTTTGCAGAGCTTCCGGAAAACCACTAAAAGGATGGGATAAAATTATTAGAAGATCATTGGAACAAGTGTATTGAGCTTCTAGAAGATTATATTGAGTAAAAAAATATACTTCGTAACAAAAACAGTGTTCTTTCATTTCGAGAGCAGGAACTTTTCAACCAACCTGTATTAACCCTCTAACTCCCCCACATAAAGGCATTTTTTGGAAAAATTTTAATAAAATGTAAAAAAACATCCCAAAAAAGGGGAAGGGCTAGAATGAAATGTTCTTCAAAAATGTTGGTCATGAAATTCTAATATATATGTCAGAACACACCAAAACCGAAAACTTAACACAAACACCAAAAACCAATCAAATTCAAGATTGCTCATTTTGTAGAACATTTCATGCCCGCCCTTCCCCTTTTTTGGGATGTTTTTTACGATTTGTTAGAATAAAGCCCAAAAATGCCGTTTTGAGTGGGAGTTGTTCTACAAAAATATTTGTCACACCATTATCTACAAAGTTGTTGAACATACCCTACACCTCAAATGTAAAGAAATACATAGTTTTATATACCGATATGCTGCAAGAAAAGGCCAGAGCTGGGAAACTTTAACCGCCTCTAAAATGAAACTCCGATGTAAACTATCAAAACGCCGACACACGTATATTTTTTTTGTCTCCTTAACAAGAGTCAATAGTCGAAACCCCGAAATTTTTTTTTTGTGTAGAACTGTGTAATCGATCAATTGGCTTTTAGTTAATGAAATTTTTGTTTTCTAGTTTTTATATACTTTGAGTTTTTATGTTTGATGTTATTTTTAGTTTATAGCAGGCTTTCAACCTCCGTACAAACACAAATAAATTTAACGATTCTTAGCGAGGTTGATACATGCATGATACATTAATTAACGTCTTAAATCTTTTTTCGAATTCTTTCTAAAAAAGTTGTATTCAAAATTGATTAACACGTCGAAAACTCTTATATATTATTACTTAATATTTCATTTAAAAATCGGCAAAACCACAAAATAATAAAAACTTTAGAAAAATAATATATATATATATATACAGGATGGCGCGAAAATAACCTTCCGATGTTTTTTGGCTGTAATTTAAAAAAAAATGAAAAACTTTGATTCTTTTTGTAGATTATTTTTATTTGGTCTTTTAATTTTTTTTACATCAAGTCGAGAATATGATGTCATGTAAATAGCCGCCGCCACAGTTGATTGTCATTTGAGCCCTTTTTATGGCATTTTCCATTACTTTGGCCAAAACTTCCGGCGATAGGTCCTCACATTTTTGACGGATATTGTCCTTAAGAGCTGCAAGAGTCTGAGGCTTGTTGACATAAACCCCACAAAAAGAAGTCTGGAGCGGTCAAATCAGGCGATCTTGCTGGCCAGTGCAAATCGCCAAAACGGGAGATTAGGCGCCCGGGAAATGCATCCTTCAGCATATCGGTTGTGGCACGTGCAGTGTGTGGTGTTGCACCATCCTGTTGGAACCACATGTTTTTCAATCTCAATTCATCAAGTTGCGGCAAAAAGAACTCGTTGATCATTTCTCTGTAGCGCTCACCATTCACAGTAACCGTTTGGCCCGCGACGTCTTCGAAGAAAAAAGGTCCGATGACTCCTCCAGCGAAAACAGCAAACCATACAGTGACTTTGAGCGGGTGTAATGGCTCTTCGTGGGTTACACGCGGATTTTCAGTGCCCCAGAAGCGTAAATTTTTGCTTATTTACGTACCCGCAAAGATGGAAATGGGCCTCATCACTCATGATTATTTTTGATGAAAAATCATCTTCATTATTGCTCAAATAAATAGTCACCAATATTCCGCGTTCTGGAGCAGTGTAGCGTAACATTGTTTATTAACGTGTATTTCGCATGTGTTTACTACACAAATGTCAAAACAGAACTGACATTAGGGGCCAATCGCAAAATTTATAGCATTTTATGATAGGAGGATTACTTTTGTGCCACCTTGTATGTGGTTTAGAGCTAGTTTTTTGGATGTAGTTCTACCTTGTTTATTGGTTTATTGGTTTAATTTGGTTTAAACTTGGAATGCTGTTTCAGTTCATTTTGTTTTAATTTAAATGTAACTGGGCAAGATTGGCCTGTTAAACCTTAGTTACAGATGTCAAAACACACAGCTGATGAAGAGCGTCTCTAAATAAATCAGCTGTTACGTAAATACTTAAAAGTTGCTAACAAATTAAAAAAAAATTGCATTATTCCTCATATTATAAAGATTTCGGCGATTCTGAAATAAATGTAAATTTATATAAGACCATAACAAGAAAGCCTAAGACAATTAGAACTCGTCCAAATAATTAATTATATTCGTGAACACGTGCTATTGTTTGAAAAAATATTTGTTTTTATTTTTTATTAAGTATTTTCAATGCTACCAAATATTTGGCTATGAAATATAAAATTTTGTTGGAATAAAATATGACAGTATAACCTTATCTGTCAAGTCTTAAGCTGCTACTGAAAAACAGCAAGTGGGATTAAAGCCAGTTTAAATTTATTTACAGTTTAACTAATAAGCCATTAAACCAAGTTTAACTCACATCCAAAAAACTAGCTCTTAATGTTTTTAAATTTTTTATTTAGGTCCTGTGCGAGGTGGCTAAATAAATTCTAAACTAAATACAAATTAACAAAAGGGTTTACAAATTATTTTAAAAATATTTGGGATAGTTTTTAAACTCAATATAAATTTGTAAAACAGAATTTAGTTTATATTTTATTTAGCCAGTTTGCACCTATCCTTAGTGTGGGAGCGAGCTGGCATTGGGCATTGAGTCTCTAAAAGTATCCAACTTTTAGTATCAATACACCGTGAATTTTGAAAAAAAAGCACAGATATAACAGGAAAGTAGAATGTCCATGTCCATATTTTTGGTATCCATAGAATGACACTGTTTTTTTAATACCATTTGATATTTTTTTAATTTTTAAAAATAAAATGTTACTTTATCATTTACAATTACACTTACAATATTATTTCGTTTAAAACAATCTAAAATGAACATTAAGTTAATCGAAAATACAATAACAATTAGGAATACTGATTTTGCATTATGTTTAGTCCATTTTGTTGATTATTTTCAATCATTGTTTAATAACACTGTCCAACAGCATTTTTGGAACAGAATAGCGACCCTATAATTCTCAAAGGGTATGTTGAGTAGATCATTTTTGTACAACAAACTTATGGTCCAGCACGTCTGAGTTTTTTTTTACAGTGGGTCAAAGTTTTCATTTTTTGGTCGAAGGGAGCATTGTACTATATGAAAAAAATGCTGTAAGTTAATGTCTGAGAGAATTCTTATGATCAGAGTTGTATTGTGAAATTGTATGAGGATTATTTTTGTGGAAGATCTTAACCCTCTAACTGGTCTCCTTATGGGTCAATTTGACCCTTTTTTCGAGAAAATCAAAAAATATACTTTAAAAAAGCACATTTAAGGATTAAAATATTCTACGAAAATGTTTGCCGGAAAATTTCAGTGGGGGTCACCAAAGACACCAATGTTGTAAATAAAGCTCTTTACGCTTAATTAGTAAAATTATACACCAACATATACAAAACAGGTAAAAACGCGTCAAGTTCGGCCGGGCCAAACACTGAGTTCTCGCGTCTAGTCAGCTGTGACTTACAAATCGGGTGTGATATTTATTAAAATTAATAATAAAAAATAAAAGAAAAAATTCAAGCATAATTAAGCTACTAAGCAGTACATATCGGGTGTGATTTTTACTAAAATTAATATAAAACTTGCTTCAAATATGTTAAAAATTGAGGTTTTGAAATTACCAGCTTTTTAAAAAAAAATTTACAGAAAAGTCCTGGGCACGCCACTGTTTATATGTATATACGTACTGGCTTAAAGGTCCGATACTTCGTTAGCTATCACCTTATGTAAATCATATTTTAAATCTCTGAGTTCCAGTTGAAGGCTTTGAGAATTAATGAAAAATGCAAAATTTAACTAAAGTTTTCGTTGTTTTGACATTAATTTTTAATTAAACTGAAAATGTAATTTAAAATAAATTAAAAATCAATTAAAACCCGGTTTACCAATTTTTGATATAAATCACTATAACTTGTAATTTATTTTTAAATTTTTAAAAATTAACTTACACTATATTTAAAAATTAAATGATTTTCCATTTATTTTAACTTTGAACAAACAAAAAACAATTATGTATTATTTTATTTGTTTCTTTTAAATGTTAACTAACTTCAAAATCCATTATTTCTTTCCATTTGATTTTTTTTTAAATGTCTACAAGTTAGCTACAAAGACACAAAACATGTATAAGAAATTCGTGCGAATCGCTCATTTTTACACCCAATAATAGTAACAGAAAATCCGTATTTATATGTAATATATTTTTATAATACACTAGTGGGTATGCGCGCTACCATTGTTAGCAGAGTATCCAGATGAAAATGTTTCAAAAATACTTTATCTATCTATCCAAAGGAAGGGAAGACCACCAAAGGGGTCTCCCCTTTTTCCCCATCTTCGTAGAAATTTCCAAAAATCTAGTCTTGTTATACTCCAAGAAACAGGTATATAATATTTCCGATTTCTAGCATGCAATCAAGGGGGGGATGGACACTATTTGCGACTCCTCATATGAATGTCCAAACATTTTGTTTTACTGCACAGAGATAACAAATTCGTGCTGAAAACCGAATTCGCAGCCAATCTAATGATTCGGTTGTGATAAGCGAATTTTTTGGTTGTGATAACTGAAAACCGATTAAGATATTAATAATTTGACTCTCACAACAGAATTTCGGATACCTCAATAACAATTCGGTAGTCGCATCTAAAAAATTCGGTTGCTGCAACTGAACTGTTCCATTGGCAACAAATTTGGTTGTCAGCACAAATTTGTTTTGTGGGTGCAGTTGGAGTATGGGGTAAGTCTATCGAACATACACGCAGAGAAAAAACGTGGTTGTAATATGAAAACTGCTACTATATTGTGCTTGCTGCAATCATGGTTGTTACAACCAAGTTATTGGTTTTCTAACCATCAACATGGTCGCTACCATCATTATTTAGTAAATATTTTACTATTTTATGATTGGCACCATCTCTTTTATATCATGATTGGCTACAACCATACTGTGGTAACACAAATTCTGACTATAAAAAATATGATATTAATGCAACGATTAAATGCTGGCAACAATCAATAAATAATTATACAATCAAAGAAAGGAAAGTTCTTAAAGTCTGTGATTTTTTTCCTAACAATTTTTCTTTAAAAGTCTTTAATATTAATTTTTTTATAGAAAAAACATTTCTAAAGGAAATATTCTTAAATTTAAAAAGGTTTTTCATAGTTTCTAAGAACTTTTCCCTTAAGATTACCCAGGAACCATAATATAGTTATGAGGGGTCATAACATGATAACATTTTGAGCATAATATGATTACGTGCGATCATATTATGATAAATTCAATATAACATGTTTATTTAGGACCATAATATTCTAATTTTTGAATCATAATATAACTGTAGGGACCATATTATGGTTATTTTATTATCATTATATGATAACCATAATATAGTACGATTATGGTTGGCACAACCATAAACCCAAACATATATGATGCTCTTCGAATATGATTGACCCAACCATGTTATTTCTTTGCGTGTACATATTGAATTGTAGGTTTCTATTTAAAGGAGTTTGGGCAGGCCGTCAAGAAGAACACCTTAAAAATTTCAGCTATTTATTCAAAGATTTTGGGCAGGTGATTTTCCCGTTTCCACAGGCATTTCCAAAAATACTATATGAGCAGATATCTACAAAGGAGGAGGAGCGTATGTAAAAAATTTCAACTTCCAGGCTCAAGTGGTTTTCGTATCTGCCCATAGGATTTTCTAAAGATCCCGTAGTAGCTGATGTCTAGGCTGAAAGAGGAGCCTTCATAAAAAATTTAAACTTTTAACTTCAGAGGTATGATCAGGCCGTTAAGGGGCAGACTTCCCCTTTTTGTCCCTTCCCCTCTTAGTTGATGTCTACAGCGAAGGAGGAATCTTCATATCAAATTTCAACTCCCTAGTCCCTGTGGTTTGAGCAGGCCGTTAAAGTGTAAAATTTTGCCCTTTAAACTTCTTTTTTTACTAAAATTCTAAAAAATATCCCATCAGTGTACTAGCTTATACTCCAGAGAACACAAATTTTAAGTTTCTGGTTTCTATCCAAAGGGATTTGGTTAGGGTTTTGGTTTTCACACAGTACCTAAGTAAGTGCTTAATCTTATACAAACATTCACCCATAGCTTAAAATTTTGCTAAGAACAGGAGCCGAAGTTAATCAATTGCAATATTGGAATCCCTTAAAATTTTATTCGAAACCATTGAAGAGGACCAATGGAATATTACTTACAACTTTGAGGAGTTGCCAGGTCCTCTCGTCCCAGTTTGGCCTACGTTAAATGTGCCCAACATCGTTTTTTTAAGCCGCCCAATTTCTTGGAAGTTGTTAGAAATGATGTTGAAAATCTATGTACTTAACTCTGTACATTCTGAAGAAACCAAGATAAAGCTATTGTTTAAATTCCCAGTGCCAAATTTTACTCAGATAACTTTAACATAAGGTGAGGAAAAGCGGTATAAAATATTGAGTTTTATATCGGTTTAAAAAAACGCAGTGACAACCTTGGCTCAAATGCGTATAACAGAAGCCGAACTTAACAGCTGGTTGTTCTGTATGTACCATGGCCCTTCGTCCGATAGCGCCCAATTTTAAAAATGTTGTTGCAATAAAACATGCTAAATTTCACTTCAATACGTTTTACAGGAGCAAAAATAAAGAAATTTAAAATTTAAATTTGTATGGGTGGTGCCACACCCACTGCTTCTATGACACCCATATTTAGTGCAGAGTTAAAAAACATTATTAGAAAATTTGGTTTAAAATTTTGTTCAAATATGTCTTACAGGAGCCAACAAAAAACAATTAAGCTTTTTAGGTTGTACAGACATTGCCACGTCTCCTTGATCTAACTCCTGCAATTTTGATACAGTGACTAAGAAACAATTTTGCCCATAATTCGCGGTCTGTCGGATGTATAAAACGAAAGTGCAACCCACAAGCAAATTTCCCCTTCCTAGCTCAGTCACGTTATTCTTTTACATATAGCGATTGTAATTTTTACTTCCGTTCCTTATAAACAGTAGTTAAAAGATTGTGGTTTGTACTTAGGTGCAGTTAACGAACGAACACCTTTTCTTGGTAAAGTTTTATTTCTTTTAAAAGCATAGGTAATATTTTTGAAAAAAAAAAGTTGCTGTTGCTTGGTTTCTTGCCGTGATGATTTTATATGTATAATTTGGTATATATTTTTGCTTGAATCTTTTACAAGATAAAGTTTTACTTGATTCGTATAGTTTTTTGTGAATAATAGTTTTTCCTGTTTTTTTTTTCTTTAATCTTTCAAAAGATTTTATTGCACACCCTTTAGTAAGTCTATTGGACTAGTAGTGATTTTCTTGCTTTAAAAGTTCAGAAATTTTCAGAAGGATTAGGTCGTTAAATAATAATTGTATTATTTCTCCTGTCCAACTATAATACACTTAAAAAGTTCTAACCTCAAAATCTGTATTATGTCATTCAAAAAATCTGTTAAATATTAGTGAAATCAATTTGACAAATATTTTACTTTTTTATTTAGGAGATACTTAATTTAACATCTATTTTAATATTTAAAACTTTTTAAACTAGTTTTTAGTTTTAAATTTCAAAATTATTTTAGGTTGATTCCATGGAGCTTATTATTGAAAACAAAAAAATTTATTACACATATACAGGGTGCGGCACAATGAATTATATGGTTTAAATTATTTCTAACTTTTTTATTTATGCAGTTATTATTTTTCTAATATGGCATATTATTGAAAATTTCTTTTGATTAAGTACAAAAAATTAAATCTGGTAAGTGGTGGTAATTTTCTGCTTCTCACACACGTGCTTTTCTGATATTTTTTCCTTAACTTGTCTTAAATAATCGGGTGTTATGTCCATAATTTCATTAGAATTGTTTGTTTTTTGTTGGGCGATGATCCCTGCCTTGTTATCATTCACTTTTACCTTCAAATATCCCCAAAGAAAATAATCAGGAACTTTTAAATATGGTGAGCGTGGGGGCTAGTTAAAATTCTAAGCATAATGTTCATTCTCATAATGTTCACTCTCATTCATTCCTACATTTATGGACCACTAAATAAGACAATGGAAAGCAAATAAAATACTAAGTTTTGGTATATTAGTTAGTGCGTTGTATTGTTACAGATAAAGCTACAATATCTGTTTAGAAAATCCACACGTATGAATTTTATATCCCTCATACATATCGCAGCGCCCTCCTTCCATAGCACTTAGCTTAACCGGAGTCGAAATACGAGTGATTTTGTTATGAAATTTTGGTTCTAGTATCATTTTGGACTAAAAAGTACGAATGTGAAGTCCATTTGTCAAAAAAATTTAAAATGAAGGCGCCAGGTGGAAAGAATGAAAGACAACCTGAAGACAAAAAGCTCGACTCAAACAAAAATATTTGTTTCACAACTCAAACACGCAACAAATTATCAAAATACAGCTTGAAGCTACTTTCCAAAAAAATTTCTAGTCGATTGAGCTGTTGGAAAGTATATTTTTTTTTAGTTTTTATTTTGCACCAAAATCATAAATAATTTTTGTGTCTGTTTTGACAAAAATCTCGACAGAAAAGGGTGTGTATATCAAACTATTCAACTGAGCGTGTTCAAACCGGCACTGTTCGAAAGGTAAATTCAAACAGACAAAAATGTCGTTGGCGATTATTGCACCACAAATATTGCTTTGGATATAATTGGACTTTAGTGATGACCTTCTGTAGACAGTCTTAGTGGTTAAAGGGTTAACAGGGCTTTGAACTAAAAAGCTTTAACAATTTTGCCAACTCTCCATTAGAAGTCGGACAACAACTGTTCTAAGATTTATGATCTCGTGGAAATACTGTGTTTCCATATAAGAAGTCCTTCATTTTGTGTCACCTTTCATACCTTCTCTATCTCCTTTCCAAAGAAAGCAACAAATTAATAAGTAGTAGAGTTTCCTGAGTGTTACTTCACTCACCAAAAAAAGTATGTAATGGCAACTGAAAATTTTGCTGTTATTACGGGAAATTTTGCTCATTTGAGCCCAGCGGTATTTTTTGCTAATCATAGCAACACATGTTTGCTGACGTGAAGTACAATGAAATTAGTAGAAGAATTAGTAGCCGCACTAAATTTAAGTAAACTTTTTGTGAATTGAAATTTAAAATCGATTTCCTAAAATCAGCAACAAATTTTCTATATATAATTAATATCAGTACAACTAAATTAGTATACAAAATTTGTTAGCGCTACTAAATTTTAGTAAATTTCTGTAAACTCAATGAATTTTAAAATAAAGAAAAATGTTATTTTTTTAAAAAAACTAACAAGAACGCACAAATGGACTGCATTATTTTTAGATACACTTGTTACACTTTAAAACTGTTAATTTCTTTTGATATTGCCTCAGAATATAGAAATTTTTATTTTTTTTGATCGAGCAACTTTATATTATTTATTTTTTATATATATTTTTTTTAAATAAAATTCAATAGCTTAAAAAATGGTAATTTTTTTTTTTTTGGATATTAAAGTCAAATTTTAATTTTTTAATGGGCTGACTTTTAAAATTAAAATAGTTTTTAGTGCTATTTTAAGTTGATGTCCTATTTTTGGACATGAGTCGGTTGTGGAAAGTATTTTCACTTTCGATTTCTTTTTTCAACCTAGGTAGCATTTTAAGGCAATTAAAGTTTGCATGCATAAGTTTAAATTATTAAAAATAAATTTTCTTTCAATTAACACCTATTTAAAATTAATAATTTTTTTTTTTGATAATTTTAGAAAATCGGTTTTGAAAAATTTGTAAAATGATTTTTGAAGTTAGCAATAAAAATTTGTAAATATTCTGTAAAAATCTGTAATTTTAAAATGTAAATAGCAAAAAAGTTTACTTAATTATATTTTTTACTTAAAACCAGTATCAAAACAGTTTACAAATTTTTTAACAAACTTTTTTTCTGAGTGTTCTCTTAAACGGTTTTTTGGAAATCTTAAGAGACTAGTTGTTACAGTTTCCCTTGATGCTCACACTATATAGTAGACTACAAAGGGATCTATTACCTTTAACGGTAATAACGGTATTGGATATGGTTATGTCTGGACGATGTGGACAAGAACTCCTATGGTATGGCCAAATGGTAACAGTCTATTTTGTATGTGGTGAATAGGATAATCGATATTGAATGGTGAGTCAGGAGTGTCAATATCTGTAGTGACAGTCAGGCTGCGCTTAATCATGTTAATATCCTATTACTTCATCCAGGATGGTTTAGAACCGCAGATGCATTCTAACTGAGTTTCCTGTGGAAATAGGGTATATTATTCTATGGACACCGGGTCATCCACCACATCTAGAAAACAGTATTAGTTGTGGCCACCGAATTTTTTGCTTATGGAATTCTGGCGGTTACGACAACTGTCTGCATATTAAATTATATTTTTAGTTGTAAAAGCCAATATTAAGTTTTCCAATTTAATATTTATATTCCACATAACTAACATATTTTTACGTTCCACAAAATTTTATTTTAGTAAAAAATATAGTTTTAGATTTTTCTGGGCATTCAGGTTCATAGCTTACACTCTTGCTAACTGAACACCAACTAATTTTAAACTTCTTTGATATATTTGCTATTTAAACATTAAAAAAAAATATATTTTTATAAATGTTTGAACTCAGAAATTCGGGGTACTAGTAACCTCTCCACCCACTATGCCAAAAACATTTATAAATTTTGATGGCCAATTTTGAATTTAAAAGATTGTGCCAATTTTCTAGTATATACACTAAATAAATGGTTGCTGCTAATAATTGGATATTAGTATTGATTCTTAGTTCTTTTGTCCCCATTTTTAATCCCAATAAAATATGTTTCCTTTATTAATGGATTATAAGTTATTCTAAATAAAATTACATTCCTACAAATAAATGTTAATGGTTTCCATCGAATTGCAACCAAGCTTTTCTCTGAGTACACGCAATGAAATGGCTGAATTGTTGCCAGGGTTTTCTCGTGGGCTGAGGTAGTTCAGTAGTGTCCAGGGTCTACTTAAGGACCCGAAAACCTTAAGGAACAACTCAATAGATTTTACCCTTTTTGGGGCTTAAAAATCTCTCTTTATTCAAGCAATTAATGTTAGCTCGGTTACGGCTTCGTCAGGTAGTCGTCCACTGACTCGGCTACGGGTTCGGCAGGTAGTCGTCTTCTGACTCGGTTAAGGGTTCGGCAGGTAGTCGTCTACTGACTCGGTTACGGCTTCGGCAGGTAGTTGAATACTGACTTGGTTACGAGTTCGGCAGGTATTCGTCTACTGACTCGGTTACGGGTTCGGCAGATAGTCGTCTACTGACTTGGATATAGGTTCGGGATGGCAACCTGCTCGGCGTCGCATATAGTCCCACTGAAAGAAATTTGAACAGTCCGCGAAGGCTGTAAATTAGAACAGTCCGCGAAAGCTGTAAAATTAGAACAGTCCGCGAAGGCTGTAAAATTAAAACAGTCCGCGAAGGGTTTAAAATTAGAACAGTCCACGATCGATGTCAAATTAGAACAGTCCGCGAAGGCTGTAAATTAGAACAGTCCGCGAATGCTGAAGAATTATAACAGTCCGCGAAGGCTGTTAAATTAAAACAGTCCGCGGACGCTGTGAAATTAAAACAGCCCGTGATGGCTGTAAAATTAGAACAGTCCGCGAAGGCTGAAAAATTAGAACAGTCCGTGAAGGCTGTAAAATTAGCACAGTCCACGAAGGCTGTATAATTAGAAAAGTTCGCGAAGGCTGTAAAATTAGAACAAGCCGCGAAGGCTGTAAAAGATTTATTATGAGACAACCAACCGAAATCTATCGTCTCCCAAAAATAACTCGTTACTGGCGTAAATATTAAAATAACGCAATCGGCCGAAGTCTTTTGTCTCTAAAAATGCCTGAATACCGACCAGTGATGAGTTATGGCAGCTCAGGTTAACCACACCGAATAACTACAAATATTGTCTACTTATTAAAAAATTTCATCAACTAAACGAGAATTGCATGCGGCTAAAAAGTAAACAAAAAAAGTGTGTGCTGTAAAACAAAACTAGTTTGTATAAAGTATAAAAACAACACACACCTATATAAAATATACAGGTTATGCCCATGTTATATTTACATTGCGTAAAACTTCAGTGCGTCTACACCGCTTGCAATTTTAATTTAGAATAAACTCTCTGATTATGTTAATAGCCAAATCGAAGTAGTAATTTGTGACGTTACAACACTTTAAAAAAATATAATTTTTAAAACATCATATAAAATTATTCGAATTATTCGTTATTCCCAATTTGAACATTTAAAATTATTCAAATAATTATTTAAGAAATTGTTTCAATTAATCGAATTTCGATAAACCTATTGAATTACATGGTAGGTACTTTTTGGGATCTTATCAAACTTTACGAAATGCACGATAACGGACAAGTTTTTTCCTCTCATACTGCCATATTAATATTATTTAAGTTAATAATAAGAAAGAATTTGTTTTGCATATCTTTTCAATTGAATGGTTTTTTCAGTTACCAAATTTTTCGGCAAAATTAGTTTTCACAGTGAATCTGTTTGATTTTTGTGCTTGTCAAAATTTTCTTTTTCTACGTCTAATCAAACTTATTAATAAAATTTAATCAAAAAAATAATTTTGACTGGTATATTATGAACGCCCATGATCAACGTGAGCTTAATATCTTTTGTTTATTCTTTCATTGCTTTACCTTTTCCTTTTTTAAAGAATTTACTATATTTCCCCCTTAAATTTTATTTTTAGTTATCAAATTATAAGTCCCGGTGTCACCTTTTTGTTTTTTCCGGTTTCCGTTGTCATCTTTTTTTCATTTTTGTAAGGACAGCAGGTATTTTAAATTTTAATCCTTTGAAATTCCACAAGACTTTTTGAACTTTTACATTTCATTACATTCAACTTTTTACATTTTTAAAATTTTTTTTTTATGATTTAATAATTTAACTTATGACCAAAAACACACCCCACAGGTTGGAAAATTCTTTTTATTCCTAATTCTCTGTTTTTAGTATTATTCAAATTATTTTTGTTCTTGTCATTCAATATGGACCTTCTGTATTAAGCTAGTGGTATTTAAATATGGAGGTTAGTTTAGTACAAAACAAAAAACAAAAAAAAAACAAAGAAAACTTTATTTACCTCTGGGACATTTGGCGGTAAAGAAGACAGAGAAAACTTTTAGTGAAAAGTGCAAAAATATTTTATCATTAGTTAAAATTCTAGACACTAAAGTGATAATTAATTTTTTAACTCTTTTCATTTAACATTTTTTGCATAATTTTCTTAACTAAATAAGTTTTATTAAAATTTATTCTTTATGTTATTCGTAAAAGAATATTAGGGATTTTTTGCAGGCAATATTACAAAAATTTAATTTTACTGGATAATTATTTCAAAAGATATAATATTAAATTAGGTTGTTCGTTTTTTAATTATAAATAGTAGTTTTGATTTGAAATGGATAACAATGTAAGTACGTCAAAATGGCACACGAAACTTGTGGGACACATAAACTCAATTCTGGGTCATAGAATTCAGTGTCGTACGCCGTTTTGTAGAAGGATATCTAGATTATTAGTTAGTGTTTACTCAAGGGATTTTATTTATTATATTTAAATGAACAGACTTCGAAAATTATTTTAACATTGACTTTATTTATTGTGTTTTTTACTTATTTTCTATTTATAAATATTATTTTAAAAAAATCTAGAAGGTAAGGAGTTATCACTATTTGTAGTTAAAAAAGTAATGATACCCCAATATTGTTAACACACTTGAATATGATTAATTCGAATTAAAGTACACCAATACGTATACGTAATATTTGCATTTATAATTCAAATCACTCATGCGACTCTCGGGTAAATTACACATTAGTGTTAAAGATTTTAATGACTCTTATGACGTTTCCTTTTCTAAAAAAAATTTAGATTTTTTTAACTGAAAATGAAAAATAATATAAATAAAGTCTTTGTAAAAGATTTTTTGTAGTTTTTTATTTAAACTAATCAAAAAACCTGGTGGTATACCATGTTTTGGTATATGTACACAGTGGAGACACGATGATTAAAGCGCTATATTTCTTTACGGTATTTTAGAAAACTACGTGGAAACTACTATTTCCAAAACTCTAATATACTATAAAAGCAACTAAGATATGACTAACTGTAGGTGAAACAACTGTATGACAAATTATTCTGTCTCTCTTTCTTGCGTTTGATTTTCCACTTCGTCAGCTTATTATTGGTTTGGCCCACTCACCATTTTTGTAATTACAGAGGCGCATGGATTATATATAATATAAATATCCTTTTTTTAATTCTGAAACCCGTGTTTCGATATCTGGCATCATAACTGAGATAACTGATATCAACTTTGATATAAAATTAAGAATGAAAACCATTTTTATTGTTTTTCTATTAAATCTTTGGGCAAACTAATAATAAGCTGACGATTATATAAATGTATTGTGTGAGTGTGTTTATTTGCTTATACATTTTACAAATCATATAAATGTGAAAAAAATTAAAAAAATACATTAATTATGTGTAAAAATGTTATAAAAACAGTTTTTGTTATTACAATATGTAACTTGTGAGTTTATACTAAGTTTATGAAACAACAAGATAGTTTAAATTTTAGTAAATACAGTCATGTTGCACTTCTATGGTATCCTTTTGATACTTTTGGCGATGATATGTTTTAAAACATGCTGTGTAGTTGTTCACTTTTACACATTTTTTTTGTATACATTGTTTTTAAATCTCTTTCCCGCCTAGGACATGAATTATAACAACAACCCTCACCATACGGTTTTTGTTCACTCTTTTGACAGCTGTCACTTCTGACATCACTGGAATCAAAATTAAGTTTTCGTGAAATTTTGGCTACAGTGTAATCTTTAAGCGCTTTGGAAAATTTTTTATATATGAAAAATCTACAAAAATAATGAAGAAGATAAGGACTACCGATAATACCAGTCCTTATTTTTTGAAATATTTTAAAACATAAAATAATGTATTACTTCACCTTTCGGTATATTAAAAAAGTATTATTGAGCTTTACCGATAATTGCTGATTTATACACTGATAATAATCCAAAATTATGTCAAAAAATAGTTTATTTTATTAGTTTTGATTATAATTTGATATTTACATTATTTTCAATACATACTTTGCATTATTTTTATTATTTACATAGTTTACTTTATTTACATTACATATTTTACAATATATTACTTTCATTATTTAAATAGTTTTCAAAATTATATTCTTTTACAAATTTACATTCTCGGTAATCCGTGACTTCTGGTGAGAATTTTCTAAAATTCCATCATAGCGGAAAATACGTGTCAAATTTTAAGCTCCTAGATCCAGCAGTATGGGCTATTTGTTTAAAGGGTATTTTTCCCTTTATAACCTCATTTTGTCACGTTCTTATTGTAAATTTGTAAAAGTATTACTTTAGCAAATTGGCCCATCCTCCAAAGTGGTGCAGGCCGTTAAATATTCCCAGTTTTACCACGTTCATTGTGAAAAGTCCATCATCAGTGAATTTCTCCATACTCCAGGGAACAAAAAGCAGGCCCCTTTTAAACCAATACCGGCCAAAATATTTTCTTCGAATCCAAACTCGGTAAAAATAAAAATGTTAGATTTTTTTTCCTTTGGGCAGGCATTATAACCACCTGATGGTAAATATTTTTAAGCCTTGTCTCCACAATATAAACAAACAGCCGGGTCCAAACTTATTTTCGTGTGTTTTTAAGTCGCGTACGAACTAAAAATTGCACGTAAACTACGAAACATGGTATAATTGGCCGGGAATGTGTTTAACTCGCATTAGTGCGCGACCAATATAAGGTACCAGGGAAAAACCTTTAACCCTTTATCCACTGGAGTCAAAAAATGTTATGAAATTTTGGTTCTAGTATCATTTTGGACTAAAAAGTACGAATGTGAAGTCCATTTGTCAAAAAAATTTAACCTGAAAGCGCCAGGTGGAAAAAAATGAAAGACAACCTGAAAACAAAAAGCTCGACTCAAACAAAAATATTTGTTTCACAAATCAAACACGCAACAAATTATCACAATACAGCTTCAAGCTACTTTCCAAAAAAATTTCGAGTCGATTGAGCTGTTGCAAAGTATGTTTTTTTGTAGTTTTAATTTTGCAACAAAATCATAAATAATTTTCGTGTCTGTTTTAACAAAAATCTTGACAGAAATGGGTGTATCTATCAAACTATTCAACTGAGCGTGTTCAAACCGGCACTGTTCGAAAGGTAAATTCAAACAGACAAAAATGTCTTTGGCGATTATTGCACCACAAATATTGCTTTGGATATAATTGGACTTTAGTGATGACCTTCTGTAGACGGTCTTAGTGGTTAAAGGGTTAAAAACTTCTTTGCTAGAATGCCACACTTCCATATGGTTCCTTAAGATAAAATGTAATTAAAAACAAAAATTCGGCAAGTTTCAGACTTTTCAATCCATTTGGATCAATTATGTTATATGTTAAAGGTAGTCCTCAAGAAGAAGCAGACCAATATTATATTTTCTTTTATCTACAACGTATCCAATCTAAATCGAATAGTTTAGGTGGAAGCTGAGTAAACCACTCTCGCTGAGTGTTACTATAGGACCCCACTGCGTATGATGATTATAATATAAAGTAAACGTATGGTGGTTCCTATTTGCTACAACCCAATAAACATTGAAAAGTTAAACACTCAAGCGCTTTAAATATTGCTTGTATTGTGCTTTTTTTAAGTGATTTTTTACAGTCAAAATCGAGTTCATACAAATAAAAATAATGTTTCTTATGCCTTCCGTTTATTGTCATCAATATTTTAAAATAACATTAAAACATTTGCTCAAATATACAATTTTGATGTGAAGATTTTTATAAAATCTGAATTTCTTCCATGGATTTTCACGAATTTATTTGGAGCTAATAAACACTGTCCTTACATTATCTTTTTTCTTATTTCAGAAAGATTCTACAAATTTTTAAGCTTCTGAATTAAAGAAGGATTAGTGAAAAAAAAACATCGAAAAATAAAAATCAAGATTAAATATACAAAACTAAAATATAAAAATGTATGTATGTATGTTAAAAGGGTTAATAAATTTTACGAAAACCAAACATTTCCGTGCTTTTATGGATTTTTTAAAGCTTGAAAATAGGCCTTGAAAACAAGTGTAATTATTATGTTGTTTGAACTTGAATTGAACTCTGATTCAAGGCTTGAATTAAAGTATATTTTCACTGTAATGTTCAACTTGCTGGAGTACGCTAATTAATTAAAGTATAAATCAAGGTTTGAAATTGGAAAATATGACTTGAAAAATACTTGATTTTGGATTTAATTTCAGCAAAAATATATATTGGGAAGAGTTTGTGATTACTAATTGACCATGTTAGATTTATTATCATTGAATTTAATTTTTAAATCAACCATTTTTTTATCAGTTCAATATTGTTTGTAGTTACAAATATCAGCATGTTGAGCTGATATTTGTCCACGTTGTGTTGTATTGTACACACATAAAACAGATTCGTAGTTGCAACCAAATTTTTTGAAAACCGAATTTTTGTAGTTCCATGTTGAATGAATTTTATTCATTTTTAATATTGTTGGGATAACCGAAAGCTATTTATATATTTAGA
Organism: Eustalomyia histrio; assembly: GCA_949748255.1. Lineage (NCBI taxonomy): Eukaryota > Metazoa > Arthropoda > Insecta > Diptera > Anthomyiidae > Eustalomyia > Eustalomyia histrio. The sequence continues at coordinate 210,539,727 of OX456523.1, read as the reverse complement.
ATATTTTTCTTTAACATTTGATTAATTTATACTTATGGATTATAATATTCTATAAATAGAATATCAAAATTTATTTAAAATTAAAAATGTTTATAAGCAGTTTTCTTTGAAAAAATAAAATAGAAAATATTATTAAAAATACAATAGAAAGTCAATAATGTCTTAATTATAATCAATAAAACATAATTAAAAAGAAATTTTATGACTTTGCAGTAATTTAAATTCAGGAATGATTAATTCAGGAATGATTAATTTTAAGTATTACTGAATAACGAAATTAATATATTGGTTCTGATAAATTTCCATTATTTTCTGTGTATGTAAATACCATAAGTGGGTATCTTTACTATCTGTTAAGATAGGTGTTACCCTTAATTAATTTTGTCATTAAATTTTTATATCTGATAGTATTAATGTATTCTACTTTACTATTAAATGTCACAAAATACATACTTATACCATAATCAAAAAGTGGTCATTAAAAAAACGTGCCTTCATAATGGGTTTTATGCTTCCTTAGTTTTTTTTATTATCCTAAACATAAACATCGATTTAAGTTTGTACCCACCAAAAAAAGTGTCAGAACTTGTTCAGTATAAAAAAACTGTTGCTTAAACGTAATTTTTATGCTAAAATTTATTCATTTTGATTTCTCACAATTACTTTGATTTTAGATGGTGTTATTTTATTGAAAATATATTGTAAAATAAACGATTTATCGATCGATGGCGAGTTGAAAACAAATCATTTGGAAATAGAATTAAACCATTAATTTTCCGCAATCACAACGATATTTCTATTATTATAACTTAATATCAATTGTTAAAGTAAAAAAATGGAGGTAGTGACTAACAATTAAATTTGCAACTAAATAAAGATTACTTGTGCTAATATAATTGGGATACAAATAAAATATTCTAGACTAATTTGCTTTGAAAGTAAAATTTCCATAGTAAATACAAAACCGGAACTATATTTAGGTTGCAACAATCAAATTTTAAGAATATAATAGCAATACAATCAAGATGGAACACAAGAAAAAAAAATAATACACATACACATACATATTTTTGGAAGTCTGCGATTTTTGCAGGACTTTTCTGTTAAAAAACACCTCAGTAAGTGTGAGTTTTGCTGTAGAAAAATTATTATTAGATTATGTATCAACGAGTATTAATTAGTATATAATTATTCTTAATACTTAAAAAAAAATATGGAAACGGTGTTTTATTTAATTCAATAGGAATAAAAATAATTGTTTGGATGTACTGAATGGGATGTATAGAATGTCATGAATAGAGATGTCATGACAGAAAAATGTTGATAGCTGCAACCGAATAATGTGATAGTACATGTATCTAGCAAACTTCGGTTGGCAACAAATTCTGTTGCCATAACGAATCTATACTTTGTGTGCAGAAGCTACATTATTATCGGTACAGTCACATAAACTCTTTGCACAAACTTGCGTACAGCACGAGCGGACAACACACACAGAAAAAATTATTGCCAAAAAAATTTCAATTAAATTTTGATTTTTTTTTAATTTTCAATTAAAAGTCTAATCATATCAATTAAATTTTTAATTGATAAAGAACTTTGTGTAAAAAATATACTACTTTGCAATAAATACTATTGACAATATATAAAGCATACAGTTATTTAAATTACAAAATTGCAAAATTACATCTCAAATCCCTAATCATAAAACAAAAATAAAATGTTTATTAAAAATATTTTTAATATTATGCATATTAATAAAAGCATCATAACTTAATTTTTTTAAGGAAGAGAACCGCACTCATTGTTTATATTTACAAAAACAAAATAGTCTATGTAGTATTTTTATGCATCAGAGTGTATATACATCAGTATGGCCAGATAAGGGGATTTGGCTCCAGATTTGAAAATTTATTGATAAAAAATATTAAATTTGGATAGATTTTTCAGTTCGACAATTGAAAGCTATTTCTGTTAAATTAATGACGTATTGGTTTTAATGCAGAGCTTAATAATTAATTTTATTTAATATTATTAATTTTAGGAATCTATGAATAAATTTTAATTACTTCATATCAATAATTCAATTTTGACTATATTGTTTTGTTATTATGTTCGGTAACGATTTTTGGTTATTTTATTTGTTAAAATTTAATTTATTTATTTTATTTTATTTATTAATCATACAATCACAAATTATATGTTAATACCCTAACCGAGCACTAGCAACAAAGGTCTTCAGCTCGTTGTAGCAAAACCAGACCAGAGCCTCTGGTGGGAATTGAACCTACGACCGCACTGATAAGCTAGCACGCTACCAACTAGCCTACCGGGGCGCTCAAAATTTAATTAATTTTATTGATTCTATGAAAAGAATCAACAGATATCAAGTTGATTCTCTGAATTTTATATTAATGGAATAAAGAAGAAAATTATTTAAACGATGAACAGAATTTTTGCAAATCTATTCGTTTAAAATTGAATCACATTTAAAAATTAAATCAAGAAATCATTTTTTTAAAGGTTTGTTGGAGCCTGACAAAATTTAAAAATGTATTTACTATTTGTAAAATTTAAATTTAAACTTGATTTTAGTTTTTTCTGTGCAGCACTTACTTTATAAATAAGTTTTCAATATTTCCCATCGTTGTTCAAGCGTAAAGCGACTCATTTTGGTCTGTGTAGGAATGCTACTGAAACATATTAAATATTTCGGATGCAAACGAATATATCAGTGTAAAAGTAATATATGATCTAAAATTATACATGTAGAGCAGAACTTCATTAATCGGTGCGGAAGACTGGCTACACAAAAACAATTAACTTTAGAAGTCGGTATTGGATATTCCCCAGAGGAGAAAATCCGTAGTACTGAACCCAAAAGTACGTATTATCTTTTTTACAAGAAATCGAAGGTCGGTCATTCACATAACCTTAATATAACAAAGTAGTCACTGTAAAGGTTCTCAGTTGCCTCCACGAACATTATCCCCATTTCGAGTGTAGTGTTTATGTGCAGAGAAAAACCATTCGATGTGAGAATCGTTTATTTTGTCAACTTAATGGTTTGGTTGCTGCTGACGATATATAAGTTTATGGCAATAGTTAACACAACGGAATTTCAGGATACTAAGAAATTACTTTGATATAACACCCTTTATACGAGGGCGGATCAATAAGTCCGAGACTTTTTTAATGAAACACAGTTTTTTTGAAAAAAAAAATATAAAAATATTTTTCAACATAATCTCCTTTTAGCTCAATACACTTAGTCCAACGTTTCTCTAATTTTTTTATCCCTTCCGAAAACTAGGATTTTTCGAGGTCCATAAAATAGGCATTTGTTTGATCAATAATGTCATCGTTGGAGCTAAATCTCTTTCCGTCGAGTCATTTCTTTAGGTTTGGAAATAGGAAGTAGCCACTGCCTGCTAAATCCGGGGAATATGGCGGATAAGGTACCAATTCGTAGCCCAATTCATGGATTTTTGCAAAATGAAGTTGTCCAAAATGAAGTTGTCACACGATTGTGTTTATGGTCGATTGTGAGCAAACGCGGTACCCATCTTGTAGACAGCTTTATTAAATCCAACTGATCATTTAAAATCGAAACCACACTGCCATATGGCATCAAGAATCTCACGCACTTTTAGTCTTCGATCGGGCAACACCATATCGTGTATTTTTTCGACATTTTCGGGTGCATTGACCTCAATTGGCCGCCCAGAACGTTCAGCGGCATTTGTACTTATGCGACCACAACGAAAGTCAGTAAACCACTTTTTTACAATTAAAATCGATGCTGCAGAGTCCCGATAGTATTTATCAAGCTTTTCCTTGGTTTGATTGATTGTTTTTTTTTTCACAAAAAATAATGTTTAATGAGCACTCGAAATTTACTTTTATTCCATTTAAAAAAAATCCACGAGGTTGTATGTTTTGAACAGCTGTTAGTAAACGCAAAGTAAATTACGGAACTTACTCAAAATTTCATATAACTACGAGGGAAGTTCGAAAAGTCACGTACTTATTGATCCGCCCTCGTATTACCATTTTAAATATGATCATGATCCCCATAATACATTTAAGGATATTTGAACCGTAGATTTATGTATTTGTTATATAAAACAAAAATACACTTATTTTCACAGTACTTTATTCAATTTATTAAAATCTATTTGTGACGTGAAGTGATCTGATAAAAGAGGCCTTATCTTGTGAGTTTTGTTGCATTCTTTTAGGAATACTTGTTATACAATGGCAGTAAAAACATAAATTTTACCCCTGGCGAGATAAGGTCCCTTTTGTCACGTTGTGCCACACTCTTTCTTATGGGTGAGTAACTATTCAAATTATTTTAACATATGTTAGCTGGTATATAAATTATTTTTGTTTTGTTTCCACTTTACCACCTATTTGCAAATCCTAAATAAAAACAATTTATTTACGCACTTTTTACCCACTTAAAGTGAGATTGGGCCGAAAAAAAAAGAATGCCGGTTCTATAACATATTAAAATTTAATTTAAATTGTAGAACTTTGTTGCTAATTTTTGGTAAAGAATCAAGTTAAGAAAACTATGCTTCTTAAATTTCCATTACACAGTTTCTAATGACATAACCCTGATATAATGAATTATCCTTTGACTTGTTAAACCCCAACTTAAGTCGATCTGGCCTGTCAGAGGGTAAATAAAAGTATTTCTAAAAACATTGAATCTAATATATTTCTTAAGTTTCCTTTTTTAGATTAATTAAATTTTTTTTGAACTTTTTGCAATAAGATTTAAATTCAGACCAATATTTTATGAAATATCTGATATATATAATGTGTTTGTAAAACAATCTCGTTCTGTCTTTAAAATGTAATTTTTGTCCTTTCATACTTGTATCTTATCATTGTTTGCATTTAATAAAAATTTAAATTGTTTGTTTTGTTTAGTTCAGTTTGTCTTCTGCTGTTGTCTTTTAAATGTTGTCAATTTTAATGACTTTCTAATATTATTTTATTGTCTATCGTAAATAGAGAGTTTACTGATAATTAATTGTTATATAAGTGTTAATGTAATGTAATGTAATATAATACTCGTACATATTCTTACAAAATAATGCTTTCTGTTTGTCTTTTATATCTATTTACTTATTTTATTTATTTTTTTTTTGTTCTATTTGTTAACATTAAAACTTCTGTTTAGAAATTTAATTACCTTTGAAAATATATTCAGTTATTCATTCATTTATTGTACATTTACATAAATGTAGGGTAATTATCATATTGATTTATTTTGGACAAGTGTAACTAATTTAATTAATATAAATGCAAATGCTTATAGTTAATAAAATCAAAATGTAATTAAAATTGAAATGAGAGAATTTATATACATATTTATTGAAAATAATACAATTTTATAGATTAAACATTAAAATTGTGATAGGCAGTGTTTTGTTAAAAGAATTGGACAAGTGTAAATCCTAAATTGTAATATTTCCAAATGAATGAAAAATGTAAATATTTGAACTACACTCAGAAACATGAATAAGTTTATAAAGTTTTCAGAAGAAATCCGCAAAAAAAAAAATTTATTACAAATTCAAAAAGGAAAAGAAAAAAATATAAGAACATTTTATAAACACTAAAATTCATAAAAATAATGTACAAAATGTTTTAAATTTATTTTAAAATAAGTCTACAGTTTCTTTAGGTTCAAAACTCTGCTGCTAATTCTCATTTGCTAATTATGATGTGATGAAATTTTTCGTAAATATTTATTAAAACACTTTTCTACATGAGTTTTAAAAAAGTTGCATAATTAAATAACACTAAGGTCCGACGACTGAATGAAAATTTAACCAACAGTTATATTCAAATATTATATGGGCAACAACAACAAATGTGTCAGTTAAAGTTCTGTTTAGTCGCTAATGAGATTTTGTTAAATTAAGCTAAATCGACCTTGAGCAATTTCATATTTTTTTTTTGTATTCATTTCATTATTTTAAAATTTTTAATGCGAAAATAAATAATAAATCCTCTTTATTTAGTTATACGGTAAAATTCAAATTAAGCGCATTATATTAAAACTTAATATATAAATTTATAATATCGTGCTAAAAAAAGTGCTGCACAACTACATACACACATAAGTATTTATTCTGCCATTTTAATAATTTTAATAAATTGCGGCTTCAGATTTAGGTCAAACATAATTTTAATTTACACTAACGAAATTATTTAAAACATCTTTGTAACCACAAAAATGTATTAAATTTCTAAAACAAAATCGGGTATACAAATATATATATGTTATGTTATGAATACAGTGGGACTATTTCATTTTAATTTACTTTCTAAAAATATATTTATATCGATTCGAATGATATTTTTGAAAATATTCCGAAAAATTTAAAGTGGAATACTCGAAAATTAATACCCTTATCTTTTCTGACAAAAAATGTTGCACTTTTTTAGAAAATAAATTTTTGTGCATACACAGAGAAAACAGATTCATGGTGCCAACCGAATGGTTTGGTAGTAGCCATCGATAAATTTGTTTTTGACAACAGAATCAGGAACAAATTTGGTTTCAAGAACAAAATAGTTCGTTTGCTGCAACCAGAGTATTCCGTTGGCTTGAAATTCGTTTAAATTATTGAATTCGTTTTCTCTGTAATAAAAAGTAAAAGCTGACAAATTAGGTATTAAAGCAAAGGTATTTAAACATTTGAATATTTTATTTTATCGTAATTTAAAAACATATTTTAAATGTTTGCCTTTTGCTGATTTGAACTAGGATATTAGGAGTACTTACTGAGCTACCTCTCTACCCACTACACCATAAACCTTATAAATTTTGATGGTTAATTTTGAATTTAAATAATTTTTTAATACCAATCATTAGTGGCTTCTATTATCAATAGACCATAATTTAATGGTGTATTTGATCAGGATAATCGTGTTTGTAATTATCACTTTTGAATATCGAACATTTTTTAATAAATTTGGTAGATTGTACAACTTTTCTAATATACATCCAGGAAACAGCATCAGTTGTGGCCACCGAATTTGTTGCCAGTCAAATTCTATAGCTTACGGCAACTATCTTCATTCTAAAATTTATTTTTAGTTGTTAAAGCCAATATTTAGTTGCCTAATTTAATATTTATAAACCACATAAATATTATTATGCTCCACATAATTTTATTTTAAAAAAAATTTGATTTTAATATTTTTTCCGGTACCGAACGTAGACATCCATACTCATAATTCACACTCTTACTTATTGCACCACAATTTAATTTAATTTTCTTGATATATTTGTTATTTATATACTTGAATAATTTATTTTAATAAAAAAAAATAAATTTTTTTTTTAATGTTTGCCTTTACCGGGATTTGAACTCGGAAATTAGGAGTACTAGTCTAGGTCTCTACCTACTAGCCTACAAACACTTATAAATTTTAATTACTAATTTTGAATTTAAATTACTTTTTAGGAAAATAAATATAGCAGACAATTCGTTTAGAAACATTAATCGTTAGTAGCTTCCTTAATCAATACAATCCACAATTCGGTTGGTTTAACTGAAAGCCTAGTTTAATGATATATTTGATCTGGATAACCGTATTTGTAGTAGCGACTTTCGAATATCCACAATTTCTAAATTTCTACGTAACTTCTAAACGAATTTTATTCGTAAAGATGATTGGAAATATCAATAAGGGGTTAATATTATCCTTTTTTGATCCTTTTCCCTCTTTTGAATTCGCTATCCCATATTATTGGTACAATAATGGAATGGAATAATGGTACGAATTGTAACCAATATTTTCTCTGGGTGTATTCACTAAATCAATGGTTACTTTCACTCTTCACAAATAAAAAAAAATTATTTTTAAAGATGATTGGAAATACCAATAATCGGATAATCGGACTGATTTTTAGTTTCTTTTTCCTTTTGTTAATTCACAAAAAAACATTTTTTATTAAAGGATTATTGATTTAAATAAAATAAAATTTTTACAAATAAATGTTAATGGTTTTAATTGAATTGCAACCAATCCTTTCTCTAGGTGTATGTTCTTTTTTTGTTGGAATATAAAATAATACCCTATGTTTGTACCTTTTTTAAAACCTCTCCTATAGCCGGCCTGATTTCTATAACAATGTGGCATTTTCATATTGAAACTACTTTAAACAAAATGTTGTTGCTCTGAACATTTTTACGAAAAAATATTGTATATCGGCTTCGACCGCTTTAGAATTTTTTTTTTCGAGAAATTTAATGGAAGTATAAAATCTCTTATAAAATATATAATAAAGTGCTTCTTATATCCACAGTTAGTTATAACCATATTATACTGTCTCAGCAAACAAAGTTTTTAATATTACCAAAGAAATATAAGCAAACTCGTTTAAAGTAAATGCAAGAAATGAGAACAACTTAAAATACAAAAGAAATTAAATAAATTTAAATCTTATAAATAATGATATACGTTAGTCGTGGAAAATTATATGTTATCTTGTCTGTTTGATGTATGTACCCAGCAAAATATTGGTAATAGGTTAGACCAATATGAGGCATTACATGGGAAAGAGTATTTTTTATTATTTTTTGTTCATTGCTTCCTAAAATTCAGATATACATTCTTTTATGATTTTTTGGTGTTATTCTAAGGCACTTCCAAAATAATTCATTTTTTCATATTTCAAATGTAATGATTTGTATATAAACTAGATGCATATCTTATAAAATCACTCTTCATTACTTCTAAAGCATAAGTTATAGTATATCGTATATTTTTTGAATGTAAAGCATTTATTCAAATTGAGAAAATAGTTCTGATAAACTTTTTTAATTTTTTTATTAAATCATTTTTTATATTTTAGTTTAAATTTCCATGAGGGTTAGAATTTATGCAGTTTTGCAATTTTTAATAAAAGTTTGGAAAAATCAAGTAAAACAGATTTTTTTAACATTTAATTGAAACTAGCTGGCCTGTCGTTAGCATTTTTTCAGCCTTAAATATTTATGACGACGCAATCTGTGCATTTTATGCATTATGTATTTTATATAACACTTAACCATTTCCAGTTTTAATTCAAAATTTAATGAAGTAATTTAAAAATTGTGTAAAAATTATTTCAAATTTGCCCAAAAATATGAAATATATGTGCCCACCTTTAATATATTCCTTATAAATGGTGAATTTTTTGCTATTTTGGTTTTCAGTGTTTATTTTTTCAGTGTAAAAAATATATTCGTGACATGTGAAAATGCCAAAAATGATCATTAAGGTTTGCCATTTAACTATGAATAGACTAATAAACGAGCACCGCTTGCAAGCACCTAAAATAGTTTGTAAGTTAAAGTAACAGGAAATACCATTTACAAGAATTGATATTTCATTTAAAACTGGTCTACTTTTGTTATTTATTTTTAAATATTGTTTGAACAATTGACACATCCGTGAGAAACAAATTATTTTATCAGTTAAAATAAATGTTAAAATTTCCGTACCAATTCCTTAAAAAATATTTGAATTATTCATTTATTTGAAATTGTTTTAGTTTTAGTTTTTGTATTTTTTTTTTTTTTTGTTTTTTAATCTGCAAAATGTATATATGTCTATAGACATATTTTGTGTGAATATGTATGTGTGTTTTTGAAGTTGTTGAAATTTTGATTGAAAAAATTTTGTATATAAAAAAGCAATTTAAATCAAAAACAAAATGCAATTTTTTTTATTTTTTAAAACAGAGAGCACACAAAATTTAAATTTGTAATAACTGATACGGACACATATTCGGTTTTGTGGGTAAATTTTTATTATATTTGAAACAAATGAAATTAATAAATGAAACTGAAAAAAATCGGTAAGTGATAGTAAATCATTTCCAACAAATGTATAAAAAAGTTAATATAGATATTTCATTGAAAATTAAATGTTTGTTCCTTTAGTTTTAAATGTAACCGAAAACTTTTTATTAAACTACAAACAGTAAACTATATAATATTCTGTATCTCGTTTCTGTATTTCTCGCATCGATAAAGTTTTCGCAAAAATCATGTAAAACGCAACCTTGTTCTGCTTTCTACAGGTTCAGTCGCATGAAATTAAATATATATTAATCTAAAGAAGATTATAAGGCGCTGCATTCATGTTATTTATCTATTTAATAAGAAATTTTACAAAATTAAATATGCCACAGCTTTAGTAGTTAGGAGCTCGAAAAAATTTTCCAGTAAAAATTCAATCAACTTTATTATCTATTAAGTCACCTTGTGTAAAGTAGGGTGACTATAAATTTCTCGATGCGAAAACTTCTTGCTTCAGATACAGAAACGGGGTGCTGAGTGAGTTATTGAATCTCCCAGCAAAAACATGGTAATGACAGATCATTACTGTGTGGATTAAGTCATTACCTTTTCAATTACTTTAAAATAAAAAATAATGATCTACTGTTAATATTTGGTAGGAGTACTTATATGTACATGTTTTTTTTTTTTTTGAAAAAATATACAACAAAATAGAAAATTTTGTGCTGTAAAAAAAGAGATTTTTCTAAAATTTTTAAATTTCAAAGGGTTTCTTTTATGAAAGAGCATTAAACTTAAATTTTTGAATTAATTTTTTAATACAAAAATAGATATTTTTTTTATAAATTTAAATGGAAATTATACTTACCGATTTCTTTAAGTAAGAACATTTTACTAGAACAAGGTCCACTATTATTTTTATAAGAGTACTTTAAGTAACCACTTATTTCTTTGCTATGAGTAACCAGGCTGGTAACGCATTATTCTCACTTTTTTTGTAAGAGAGAGGGACATCGCGAACAAAAGTAGTTAAGCACGTAAATAGCCTGGTAACTAGTGCAACCCTTTGTGTGCTACTTACTCCCATAATAATTTGGTAATGTCTGTTTTTGCTGGGTTTATTATAAAAATTCGTGCTGTATGTGAAATGTGTTTCGTAAATTACGTCCATTTTATGATCGACATAATTGACCCACTGAATTTCACCGAATTTCACCAACCCGTATGCGAAGAGTTCTAACCGAGGAGAATACTGCTTCTGTATCGGCCAGTGTCTATGAACCTTGCCATATGTCAGTTCATCGCCGTTGTCAACAATTGGGTTTGTGTTATTCCACCATTGGGACGATTCTACGATTCTAAGGATCTCGGTATGAAACCATACAAAATTCAGCTGCTGCAAGAACTGAAGCCAGTTGACGTACCGCAATGTCGTTTGTTTGGTGAATGAGCCTTAGGAAAGTTGTATGAAGATCTATTTATCTATCGAAAAATTGTCTTCAGCGACGAGGATTTTTTTTGACTCAATGGGTACGTTGACAAAAAGAATTGCCGAATTTGGTCTTAAGAGCAGCTAGAGGCAGTTCAGGAGCAGCCAATGCACCCTGAAAGATATACTGTTTGGTGGGGTTTATAGGCCGGCGACATCATTAGACCGTACTTCTTCACTAGACTATTTTTGGTGGGGATATGTGACGTCTTTCGTGTACAGGTATAGGCTAGACACAATTGCAGACAACGTTACACTGCCATTGGTTAGATACCGACCGAATTGCTGAAAAAATATGCCAATATGCCACCTACGGCGTAGCCGCGGGCAACGATTACATGAAATAATCTTTAAAAATTAAATCGAAGGTTAATTTTTAATACCCAAACGGTTAAAAAACAACTCTTTATTAAACTTGTTTAAGGTTTTTTCTTTGTCGTAAACATATATATATTTTTAATATTCCCTAATAAAAACTGTATTTTTTGTACAAAATTAGTCAATAACAGTTTTAAAAATATTGAAAATCTTTTATAGCTATATGTAAAGAGAAAATAACTTATACTACCTTCAAAATCAGGGGTTATATGGGTTGAACAGCTACGTTTTAACCGTTGTTAAATTACCAGCTAAATGTTATACTAATTGTTAATTTAAATGTTGTAAACAGAATAGGTATAGACTACAACATCTCTTGCATACATAAAATTTATATTCATACACATACCAACATAAATTAAAAACTTTTGTTTATAACTCAATGAATTTTTGTTAGGCTGGCCCATGAGCGAAATATAGGAGTAAACTAAAGGTCTGAATAAATGCTTTGCAAAACATTTCCTTTCGTGTATATATGATTGATTTTATGATTTTTAACACCCAACGTAGTAAAAAAATTACCATTCTCTTAAAAAAAAACACAACAATGGGCTCATATTTTGCCTCTTTTATATTTCGCCTCTTATATTTCATGCAATTTCTATTCTCATTAAAAAGACGGTAGTTTAATATTCTGCTAAGATAACAGAATATAGTACCTTTATTTATGCCTACAGAATTTTCAATGATGTTGATAATCATGTTCTGATAAATTTTGTTAAGCTTAATTTTAGCACACTGGCAAAAACTTTAAGGCCCATTAGTATAACTTGCCGATAGCTAAAGTTAGGATGTTAACGAACAGATTATAAATTTTTCGTTATTATAAATATACTTTAACCTAAAAGTGACGGATAAGCTAAAGGCAAGTTCGTCTTACCTTAAACTTTTAACGTAAGGTTTATTTATTTGAAGTTGCCATATTTTTTGCTCTGTAGTGTAGTTGCCGTGTAGTTTTTCGTCCGCTTCCTTGCTGTTTGATTTACTCCTGTGTTCGACGTCGAAAATGTAAATTTTTTACAAAAAACATTTTTATTTTTTACACAATTCGAAGAAATTTTGTTTATCGTTTGTATTTTTTGTTTGTTGTAAGTAAATAAATAAAAGTACGTCGTTGCCACTTGGTATTTTTAAGAACCAATTTAATTTGTCAAAAGTAGTCGGTTTTTGCTTTGGTAATGCCATATTTTCAAAAAATTTAATTTAATAAAAAAAAAAAAATAGTTAAAGGTCACTTTATTCCTCACTTTAGCTAAAGTTGCCTTTAACTAATACGCACCTTAAAGGCAAGTTATAATAATGGGCCTAAGTCTAACAATTTTTTTTTTAAAGCAAAATTTTAGAAGAGAAGAGATTGAAATCCTTAAATTACTGAGAAATATTTAGGCAAAATATGGCTCAAAATATGAAATTTAATTTTTTTATATTGTGTTTCTTCTGCTCGCATAAAATATGTCTTTTTTTTACTATTGACCATCCATGAAGAGTGTTAAGAAGGAGAAAAAAAAGGGGTACTGTGTGGATATTTATTTTGAATCTTACCAAATAGTAAGTACCATGAAAGATGTCTGCGGATAATTTGTTCTACATACAGGTAGTTTGACTATACTGTAATCTCGTTTAAATATTACTTAAAGCCAGTTTCAAATTAAAGTTTGAAGTTTCTAAAAAACTATTGATTTATTAGCGGATTGCAAAATTTATTACCACAATGAAAAAAAAAAAAAAAAAACAATGTTAATAAAGCTTATTAAGTGTTTATTTAATAAGGGATGACTATTTGAACGCAGTACTATTCAACTTGTTCACTGTAGATCTTTTCAGCACTGTTCAAATGTTGTTTGCAAAAATGTTTCTAGACGGGGAGAATAAAAAGTTGCCTTTATTGCATTTAGTTTTATTTTCAATTCACATCGCAATTTTGTTGGACTTACAACTCATATTGTTAAATTTTCTTAAATAATTAAAACTTATTATTTGTTTACATTTTTCTTACAAAGTGATGGCAGATTTTTACAATATTCTCTTCCATATTGTACTATAGCTGAATGCTGTTTAAACAAGAACTAAGGTTAGAATATAAATACAGTCTACGACAAGTCTAGACGACACATCATAGGACAATAATGTCCTGAGTGCTAATTGACTGTCCGAAAAAACATAAATAAGTGCCCCCCTTTGTGGTCTTTCTTAGAAACTCTGGCGTAAATAAATATATCTCTGCGGACGGATACTTGCTTATACGAAGTGCACGTTAAATGTTGGGCCCATGGTCGCCCGTACTCGTATTCGACACACAGGTCGGCTTTCCATATGACCCTCTCGAATGTGATCACATAGTGTTTCCTTGCAAAAATCTTCCTTAATATTACAAAACTTCCGCAGAAGCAGACGACAAATATAGGCGTCCGTCCTCAGCCACCGAAATATGTAGTGGTAATATATATAAAGCATGGTACTAATGGCATTTATAGGACAAATTTTGTATTATATTTTCTATGAACTTTAATACAGAAGTTGAAGAAGAGTTTCTAATATCTTCTGGACCTAAAAAATTCCCTATTGAAAACTTATATTCTGTTCCTATGCAATATCGTACAACATACTCACACTATATGTGGATGGTTGTTTCGTCTTCCTCAAGACATAGTCGACACAGAGGGGAACAGATTCACCCTCCACAAATGGTAGTTGAATCCGAAATTTCCAGTATGAAACCCTGTAAATAACCTAATATTGTTTCTAAAACCAGACAAAAAATTGATTGGAATTCGATCAAAACCATTAACATTTATTTGTAGGAATTTTATTTTATTTGGAATAACATAAATTCGTTTAAATTTGTGTACAGTAGAAGCAACCATTTATTTAGTGAATGTACTGGAAAATTAGTACAATTTATGAAACTTATTAATAAATTGTAGATATTCGAAAGTGGTAACTACAAATACGGTTATCCTGATCCAACATATCATTAAATATCAACATTGTAAAATGCCTGTCCAGTTCACGATTTAATTGTAGCTGTATCTGTCTCTCTCATTTTAATCACAAAATCCCTCATACTATCAAAAATAAATTATGGTTTACCAGTTTTTGGATATGCACCTAAATCCCAAATAAGGAAACTTGACTCCATAATGAACTCGGCAATAAGAATTGCTTTGGGCGCATTTCGATCAACACAAATCACAAACATGCATTTCGATACAAATATTAGAACCCTTTATACTCAGAGAGAAATTTCAACCACGAAACTTTTTCGAATCTTCTTATATAACACAAATACACTGCTTAGACAATTAGCGAATAAGGTGAAACGAGCTAAGAAAATACCTAAGGTGCCATCGATAATTTACAGGACTATAAATAATTGTAAAAAACTCGATATAGCATTGCAAAATAATACTTTTATATCGAAACAACTGCCACCTTGGTCCTTTGAATCAACGTCAATTAATACTACCCTACATGAGCGATTTAAGACCGACACAAATTCATTTCAATACAAAACTATGTTTGCTATAATTAAAGATGAATTGAAAGATTACAAATACTTATTTACCGATGGATCTATAGTGGATACTTAGTGTTACAACAGAAAATAGTATAATTAAAGTTTCAAATATCCCTACCCACAGCTCCATATTTTCAGCAGAACTCATAGTTTTTATGAGGCAATATCGTATGTAAAGGGAAAAAGGGGGAAATTCGCAATTTGCTCCGATTCTCTCTCTGCATTGAAGTTAATACGGAATATACATAAGGAATGCCCTTACTGAAAAATTCCCAGACTTAAAACTGGTGTGGGTACCTGGTTACAGAGGAATAAAGGGAAATGAATATGCAGATTTTTCCGCAAAAAATGCTTACAAACAGCCCCTGTGTGCCACACAGAATACTTACCGAAAAGATCTGGACTTACTTTTAGAAAGTAAGTATTCAGAGGACGAGAAAAACAATATTTTTAACTCAACTAAATTTGAAAGACTTCGCCTGGGTCATACCAAAGCTACACACGAATTATTAATCAATCCTAATGGTGCACAATTGCAGAATTTGTAATATTTCAAATCCAACAAAACCATCCTACATTCTCTGTGATGGTCCAGAAACTAGTAACTCCCGATTAAGTATTTTTCAAAACTCAGATCCTTTATATCCACTCTTCTAACCTTCTATTGAAAATATAGAGCTACTAACTAAATTTCTCAAAAATCAAATATGTACAAAGTAATATAAAACTGTAACTTTAACTGTAACTTTACCTAAAATTTTTAAGTTTATTGAGCTGAAGGCCTATGATGCTATTGCTCATAATAATTTCTTTTATAATTTGTAATTATAGGATAAATCAAATAAATAAATATCATTAAATAACGATTTCAGTTGATCCAACCGAATTGTGGATTCTATTGATTATAGAAGCCACTAAAGATTAGTATTCGTAAACGAATTTTCTGCTTTATTTATTTTCCTAAAAAATTATTTATATTCAAAATTAGTCATTAAAATTTATAATTGTTTGTGGGCTAGAGGGTAGAGAGCTAGAATAGTACTCCTAATATCCGAGTTCAAATCCCGGTGAAGGCAAACATATAAAAAATTTTGTTTTTTAATTAAAATAAAATATTCAAAAGCTTAAATAAAAAATATATTAAAGAAAATTAAATTAAATTGTGGCGCAGTAAGCAAGGGTGTGAACGTTGAATCTAAATGCCCAGATTCGATACCGGACAAATCTAAAAATAATTTTTTTTAATAAAATTTTGTGGAACGTAATAATATTTATGTGGAATATAAATATTTAATTAAACAACTAAATATTGACTTTCACAACTAAAAATATAATTTAATATAAATATAGTTGTCTTAACCGCCAAAATTCAATTGGCAACAAATTCGGTGGCAACAACTGATACTGTTTCTGGGTGTAGCCAGGTCTAAAATTTTCTATTTGGAAAAGGGGTTGACCAGTATTTTTGCCAGTGTCATCCCCAAAGAAATGTTCCAAAGGTCCTTTGCCATTGGTAGTTCTCCCTCCCTAACCAGGGCTGCTATAGTGGACCAGTTAATCCCACAGTACGGTTACCTGTAAAGTTTTTATCCAACATACCTAAGAACATCATAAAATAATTCGGATATTCCATTAATCGTCAGCTTCACCATGTTGAGACTCCCAATTTAGTAAACTCTATTAACATCGCATTGGATAGTTTCATAGATAGCTTATTTTCCTTTGAGGGTATGGTTCACAGTCTATTGCATACGGTCAGAAATTGATCCCCCATTCCAACTAGTGATGGAGATCACAAGATGATCGGCGTAGCCATGAATTATTTAGTTTTTTAGTAACTCATGAATAACCAGAGTTTAAAGCAGAGGCGATAGTACACATCCCCCTGTGGCTTACGCCTAGTTGCACTTATAGTCCTAAATGAGTCATGTTAACATCTCAATTGTCTGCTTTATGCTAATTGGAGCAACATTGACACTGCCCATGTAAACTGGTGACATTGATGACCCAAGTTCTATGGGTAAACAATAAGTACTGGATATTGCGTGCATTTTAGTAGAATTATGTTCGCTCCAGAAGGCTTGGCGGTATCCCTGCATTTAACTGAAACTCATTGTATGAAGTTTCATCTATAAAAACTCTAATAGAAGTCATCAGAGACACCAAAAGCAATAAGATTTGCTACGATGGCAGTAAAACATGCGCTGCCTGAGCTTTGAGAGTGCAGAGCTAATTTCAGTTCGGCGGTAATTATCAAGAGTGTTAGCCGCATCTTTCTTAGGGATTGTCCGGACATCGACAACCCTCTTAATAAAGGAAAATACTCGTACCGTGCGATGCACTGAAGAGAGTTGCCAATGTATGCGATAGCGATGAAGAGAACTATTTTAGTACCGGTGTACCATATGGACCCGCTGACTTTTTTTCGGAAATATTCCAAAATTTTGAATAACATTTTTATAACTACAAAAGACTTATATTTCGAAAGAGCTATTAAATACCCAATGGGTGCTCCCCGATCTTAACGAAATTGAAACATATGCTAGAACTCAAGATAGTAAGAGACACGTATTTTTGAAAAGCTCTATTTCATGTTTGGGCTTAAAAAGAAAGGTAAAAAATACTTGGTTTTTGTATGGAAACATGCCTTAAAAATGTATAATTTTAACTTTCTTGTGCACATGCATAATATCCACGGAAACAATAATTTTAATACCATATTGTTTTTTTCGGCACAGGGTTGCAACCTATTTAATTTTTCTTAAAATATTTTTTAATATCGATTCGACAATAATTTTCTATATAAAATTGCTATTGGAAGAATTTAAATTTTTTTGAATAAAAAAAAAAAGATTGGACGATGTGAAATATACCAGTAAACACCCAATTTGTTTACATTTTCTTCAAAACTATAAAAATTAAACCGAACAAATTAGTTAATTAATTTTTGACGAAAGGAGAGATATTGGGCCAATAAAAGACTCTATCAATTTTATTATAAATCTCAGTAACAAAATCTCACATGTCTAAAAGAGGGCTACATTCAATTACTACTAAATATTATTGAAAATGATTGGTCATAAGAAGTAATCAGAATATGATTCTAGTTATTATAATTTAGTCAAAATATAATATATTCATACATATTGTTAAAAATATTGAGCCTTTTTTAATACATTCTTCTTAGTCTAAATGTTTTTTTTAAAGAAATTTATTCTCAAGAAAAAACTTAAATTGATGTTATAAAACGAAATTTTATTTCTAGAGGGCAGTCATGCCAATTTTCATAGAAAATTTCCTACGATTTTTTTAAAAGAATTTACGATAGATTAAAAAACTGTAGAAAAAGTTAAAATAATTGAAATTTTCATTATAAAATCTTTAGTAATAAAATCAAAACTTATTGAGCCAAAGATCCTTTATTTATAAAAAATTTAATTATAAATCTTTATTTATCCTAATATTTCGTCACCACATTGGGTGACTTCTTCAGGGGAAATCGTCTTTTTTTATTTATTTTTTATTTCCCCTGAAGAAGTCACCCAATGTGGTGACGAAATATTGGGATAAATAAAGATTTATAATTAAATTTTTAAATAAAGATTTATAATTAAATAAAGATTTATAATTAAATTAAATAAAGGATCTTTGGCTCAATAAGGAATATAATATAAATAGAGAAGATCGAAGAAAACTAAAATAATTATAAAATCAAAACTATAAAATATTTTTACAGTTTCTTGTCTGTTATGAATACGGCTTTTTATGATATTCACTATTTAAATAACGAGTTGTAGACATTTTTCACTACACTTAAGTATAAAATAAAAGGTATAACACTTTAAATTTTAATAAAACATGATTTTGAACTTGTTTTTTTTTTACGTAAAATAAAAACAACAAACTAATCTCAGTTTTTCTTAAAATTATCTTATTTAAAACCAAGACCCTTTTTTATTTGTATTAAAATAATATGGTTTCCTTATGCCACACAAGATTACACTGGTTTTCAGTAAAAAGTATAAAAAAAATAGAAAAGAAAAGGATTTCCTAGAATATTTTTTATTTTCATTTTTACTCTTTGAATAAAATAAAAATGTTTGTTACCTTTACTTTCTTTTACCTTACGTTTGGAACGTTTTTATTTTAAATGCATTTTGTCTTCATGTAGTTTTCTTAGCAATTGGATTTTTTTTTTAAATTTTTTTCAATTGTAATAATGTACTCTAGGGTCGTTGCGTGATTTCATACCTATGCATGGTTGGCAAAATGAAGATGATGAAAAAACAACAAATGAATTTTCTACCAGTTTATGTAAGTTTGTATATATATATTACAAACGTAATGCGAATGAGCAGCATTTTTAACCCCATTTATTTATTTCTATCTTTTTTTTTGGAAAATTGTTTTTTTCTTCATCTACTTTCATTTGGTATTCTTCATCTCGGTCCACACACACACACACACAACCATGTTAAATTTAACATTGAGGTTAACTTAACAATAGCTGAACTCGACGACTTGGAATTTGTGTTTTTTCCTTCTTTTTGGTATCTACACTCCCACGTTAAATAAAATGTATGTCTTTATCTATTTTAGCAATGTCGAGTACTTTGCTTGATGTCGTGACCTAAAAAATTTCTTATGAACATGCACAAATATTACACAAATGCTGAAACTTCTTACTCCCCAAGAATTACAATTACTTGTCTAGTAGTAGTAAGTAATATACATTACTTAAATACTGCGACATTACAGCACCACATAACACTGATATTCGAAAGCATATAATTTAAATGTATGTTGAAGTTTTTGTGTTTTTATGTTAAAATTCTAGAATCAGGTTCAGGTTTTTAAACTCTTATCAACCTTTATACAAAATTAGCCAAACATCACACGGGGTTGCCAAAAATCTCTTGGTGAAAATGCATCATATGTGCATCATATTTACTACACATATGACAAAATTTTTGCATTATAGAAACCTAAATATTTTTAAGGAATTGCCTATTACTTGCAAAAAATACTAGTGTACTATTTTTTTAAAGAACATTTCCTTTTATTTTGAATCAATAATCATTGGGTTCCATTTTGGAGTTAGCAATAGCAATTCAAAATTTTTAAACCAAATAATAAAAGTTTGGACCGACTATAAAAAATTTGTTGAACATATAAAAGAAGTTTGACTACTTCGAGGTTTTAATTAGATAAAAAATCTTTGTAAATGTTATTGATGAACTGAAAGTTTCTTACAAGGAGGGTCTGATGTGTGCTTGATTCCGTTTTGTATAAATGTTGGATATGTAATAGTGAGGGGAAACAAAAACAAAAAAATGTTTAGGGTTTAAAAATAGGAATATAAAATTACGCAGTTTTTCGATTTTTAAATTGCTTGATAATATATGATAGGTACATAGAAAAAGTATCACAAAATTTAAGTAATTAAAAATATTTGTA
The DNA here is from genome assembly GCA_949748255.1 of Eustalomyia histrio. Taxonomy (NCBI): domain Eukaryota; kingdom Metazoa; phylum Arthropoda; class Insecta; order Diptera; family Anthomyiidae; genus Eustalomyia; species Eustalomyia histrio. The sequence continues at coordinate 210,519,068 of OX456523.1, read as the reverse complement.
CAAATTCAAATTCTATTTTTTGTTTGAAATATTTGTAAATTGTTAATGTTCATATAAAAATTCTTTGAATATAAAAAAGGAAGACACAAAAAGATAATAAAAAAATGTTTGCATTTACAAATTTCATTTAAACCACTGTGACGCAGCCTGTATTAAAAGAGATTGATTTAACCGATGTTGTTCTGCTATCCCCATGTAAAAAAGAACACATCTGACCAGATATGCTTAGATCGAATAAGATATTATTACTTTGATTAGATTTAGTTTCATATTTAAGCATATATGTTAAGATATGGCAAAAGTGATACAGTATATACAGCCAAAAACGTCCCTATAATATGCGCTGTATCCAATAAAATATCTTCAGTGTATAGAGTAGATTAATGAAAATTTTAAGGACGGTCCCCAAAGAAACAAAATGTCTTCATAGTAACTTATGGAACTAAAAACCGCCCCCGCAACATGCGCTGTGCATATATATATTCATATATTTATATTTATAATTATATTTAAAGCAAAAAAAAAAAAAAATCACAACTTATATGCTATCAAAACTGCTAGTTCTTGTGGTCCCGAAATGACTTAAAATTTAAAAGTTTTGTAAAAAATATTAATAAAAAAAATAAAAATAAATTTAAAGCACAAAAAATGCATTACCCTGGCTTGGATTCGAAACCATTGACATGGGACCACATACAACTATATGAAATTATATCTTCTGCCATATCAAAAATACTCTATATATGGAACAATATATCTCAATTTGTTTGCACATATTGTATCATATATAATTATATATAATACAATATAAAAATTTATACTAAACCATATATAATTATATCTCAAACTGAGCGCCCCGGTAGGCTAGTTGGTAGCGTGCTAGCTTACCAGTGCGGGGTCGTGGGTTCGATTCCCACCAGAGGCTCTGGTCTGTTTTCGCTACAACGAGCTGAAGGCCTTCGTTGTTAGTGCTCGGTTAGGGTATTAAAATATAATTTGTAATTATATGTTTAATAAAATAAATAAAAATAATAATAAAAATATATCTCAAACTATATTAAAAAATATTTTTAATAATAGCCCATTTATTATAATATCACAAATATTAAATATTATATATATTTGTAAATGATTCTGTATAAGACATATATAAGTATATATGGTTCTGCATAAGGTACATATAAAAGTGTACAGTCCCTTGTAACCCACATATAATAATATATATTGTTATATACAATTTTATATGGTATATACAATACCAGTTTATCAATATATAACCACCTATGGTTATATACAGGTTGGTTGAAAAGTTCCTGCGCTCACCAAGAGATGGCACTGTCCTGAGAACACATGCAAAGTTGCAAGTCATTCTGTCAATTCTTTCTTTGTTTACAAGTCATTTGAAGTAGACGTGTCATTGATTTTTTTTAATATGGAAAAAATTTAATATCGTGCAGTCATTAGATTCTTTGTTTTGAAGGGTTTAAAAGCAAAAGAAATTTATGGACAATTGTTAGAAGTGTATAAGGAGTCCTCACCTTCAAAACGCACCGTTGAATTTTGGGCTGGTGAATTTAAACGTGGTCGTACCAGCCTTAAAGACGATCCACGCGAAGGACGACCAAAAACTGCAACCACAGCAGAAATCATTGAGCAGGTACATAATATGGTTAGTGAAGATCCAAGTTTGACTAAGCCTGAAATTGCTAATGCCATAGGCTTCTCAGACGAACGAGTACTCCATATTTTACATGAAGAATTATGTATGAAAAGACTGTTTAAAAAGTTAGTGCCGCACACATTAACAATTCAACAAAAACTGGATCGAAAACAAATTTCTCAGCGTAATTTGGAGCGTTTTAAGCCGAATAAAACCGACTTCTTGCGTCGTTTTATAACTGTGGATGAGACTTGGATCTACCGCCATGATCCTAAATTGAAACAAATACACTTTACAGTGGACTGAAGCTGGTTGTTCAGCTCCAAAGCAGGTGAAGTCACAACGATCAGCAAAGAAGCCCAGCAAAAAAAATGGTAGTCATTCTGTGACTATAACTTCTTTCATTGCTTCCTAAACTTCAGTTGGCATTCTTTTATGATTTTTTGGTGGTATTCTAAGGCACTTCCAAAAGAATTCATGTGTTCATATATCAAATGCAGTGATCTGGATATAAACCCGATGCATATCTTAAAATATCACTCTTCATTACTTCTAAAGCATATGTTATAGTATTCTTTTTGATGCTAAAGCATTTACTCAAATTGAGAAAATAGTTCTGATGAACTTTTTTAATTTTTTTACTAAATCATTTTTTATATTTTAGTTTTTGTAAAATAATAATTAAAATAAAATTTTATGAGGTTTAGAATTTATGCAGTTTTGCAATTTTTATAAAAGTTTTGAAAAATCAAGAAAAACTGATTTTTTTGACTTTTAATTGGAATTGGCTGGCCTGTCATTTGCATTTTTTCAGCCTTAAATATATATGACGACGCAATCTCTGCATTTTGCATTATGTATATTTTTAACACTACACTACACCATTTCTAGTTTTAATTAAAAATTTACCAAAATAATTTTAAAATTGTGTTAAAATTATTTAAAATTGTTGAAAAATATTTTAAAATTGTCTAAAAATGTTTCCAAATTGTACAACCAGTTTTTAAGTTATCCAAAAATATTTTAAAATTTGTCTAAAAATTCATTAAAATTTTTGAAAAATGTTTAAAAAATGCTTTTTCACTAATGCAGAATTATTTATTTGTCTTAATAAAGAGTATTTGTATATCAATGCATAAATTTCGCTTCTTTAAACTTATTTTTCTGCATTCTTATGAATTGAATTTTCATCAAAGCTTAAATACTACAAAGTATATAAACATTTTCCACTCATGCATCAGAATACCTAATCATTGTATTATCATTGCTTCCTTAAAGTAAAGTATGAGTAATGCTAGTAGCTACATTGGAATACTTCCATCCTATGACACGCTAATGTTAAATTCATCGATGAAAGCATTAGAAAAGAAGTGATGCCTTTGCCATAGTAGTGATGCTTTTATTGCTTCTTTGGCAGCTTCATTTTTGCTGGGAGGTTATAGCATCAGTTTTTTTGGGATGCAAAAGGAATTTTGTTGATTGATTATCTTTAGAAAGGTAAAGCCATCAACTCTGAATATTATTGCAGCCTTTTGGATCAGCTGAATGAAAAAACTCGTGAGAAAAGACCTGGTTTCAAAATCCCAGCAAAAATGAAGCTGCCAAAGAAGCAATAAAAGCATTACTACTATGACAAAGGCATCACTTCTTTTCTAATGGTTTCATCGATGAATTTAACATTAGCGTGTCATAGGATGGATGTATTCAAATAGAGCTACTAGCATTACTCATACTTTACTCTAAGGAAAATTGGTTGTACAATTTGGAAACATTTTTAGACAATTTTAAAATATTTTTGAACAATACTAAATAATTTTTGTACAATTTTAAAACATTTTTGGGCAATTTGAAATAATTTTTACACAATTTTAAAATTATTTTGATAAAGTCTGAATTAAAACTGGAAATGGTGTAGTGTTAATTAATAAACATAATGCTAAAATGCACAGATTGTGTCGTCAAAAAAATATTTAAGGCTGAAAAAAATGCAATTGACAGGCCAGCTAGTTTCAATTAAAGTTTTAAAAAAATCTGTTTTTCTTGATATTTCAAAACTTTTATAAACATTTCAAAACTGCATAAATTCTAAACCTTATGAAATTTTAAACTAAAATATAAAAAATGAGTTAATAAAAAAATTAAAAAATTTCATCAGAACTATTTTTTTTAATTTGTGCTTTAGATTAAAAAAATATACGATATACTATAACTTATGCTTCAGAAGTAATGAAGAGTGATTTTTTAAGGTAAGCATCGGGTTTATATCCAGATCACTGCATTTGAAATATGAACACATGAACTCTTTGGAAGTGCCTTAGAATAACACCAAAAAATCATAAAAGAATTTTAAATGAAGTTTAGGAAGCAATGAAAGAAGTTATAGTCACAGAATGACTACCATTTTTTTGCTGTTATCACTAGAATACAAATATATATATAAATAAAGGTGTTTTTTTGAATATATTGTATCGCGTGGAATCTGAATAGATTTTATTTATATGTACAGAGAAAATTTTATCTGATTATATCTGCCTAGATTTGATAAATTTAATAAGCTCCTAAATTTGTCCCCAGTTTTGACACTTAGATCTAGTGCAGTTTTTTATACAGGCTTAATGGGCGCTGTCATTGTCAATGATAATTTGGGTTCCTTTAACCACATTTTTCAAAGTCCGTGGCTTGATCACATAAATCCCAAGAAAATCACTAAAAAAGATATTTGACGACCCGGTAACACATCCTTCGATATGCATATTGTTGCGTGAACTGTGCTTACTGTTGGAACCACATATCCTCCAAAAAAAATCTCTGTTATATAATGTTGGGCCAATAAATACTCACTGGCCATGGCTATGTATTGCTCACTAGCCACAGTAATCGTGTTACCCAGGGCCAATGACAATTCCTCGCTCATGAAAAATTTGTACAGAAAGCAGTCCAGTGCAAAATAGTTGCGAGTATTCCAAATTCTTGATAAGTAACGGGTCGATATGCTCGCCGTTATGTATATGTATGTTATATCACACACAGAGACAACTTTTGTTGCTTTCCAATTGAAATTCTGTTACTACGGTTAAAATCGGTTGGTACAACTAAACATTTGTTTCATAAAAAAATTTGTTTAATACAACTGAACTTTGTTTGTAACAACAAAAATATATAGCACTCACATTTCGATACGATTGTGCTTACCGAATTTATTGGTTATCGCAACCAAAGTACATTTTTTAATCCGGTTGACATTTTATTTTTCTGTATGCATCTTTCGAAGGGTAGTAAGTATATTTTGGCCATCTTGTATAATGTTTAAAGATAAACACATGTTATGAGGGTAAACACACACACATAGAAAACTCTTGTAAGTTTCCAACTAAAAATCGTTTACTACTAAAATTCGTTGGTATAACTGAATATTGGTTTCACAACAAAAATTTAGTTACTAAAACTGAATGTGAGTTGCAACATATTTTGAGATATTTTAGTTTTTCGGTTGGTCATATGGTTTTCTGTGTGTGCAAAGAAGACCTATTTATTGTGGTAGCCGAATTTTTAGCCAACCGAATGGTTTGGTTGGAGCCACTTACATATTTGTATGTGGAGACCTAAATTCGGTTAAAAGAATAAAATTTTGGTTGAAACTATATATTTTAAATCGATCAGAAATACATTTGGTTGTGGGTCTGTTTTCTCTGTGTTCACATTGTATGTTTGTCATTCCGTTTTTAACACATCGAAACATTGTTCGAAAACCCACATATCACCTCAAATTTTTTTCACCTTAAGCACTTTGATTACCACAAAATTATTTTTAAATCCTAAATCGTTTTTAACCTCAACCTTTTTTTTTGTCTTATCTGTAAGGAAAAAAAATCGGAAAAGCCGAATTTATAATTTTTTTTAGTGCTTCCGAACACACTAATATTTAAAAAATTTCACGTTCATTTTAAGTTTTATTAAATTTGATTTTTTTTTTTCACTTTAATACACTTGATAAAATTAATCGCCTCTTTAATTTTCAACACCAACATATGTTTTTTTTTTTTTGATGGCTAAAAGTTTGTGAGCTTGAAATAACAATGTTCCGTCGAAAGTCATGGGGCAGCTCTAAAATATTTGTGTGTCAGTGTCCTATTGTTGATTTTTGTCTAACTTGGTGTGCATGTTTTTAAGTGTTGCCAAACACAATTTACAATTGGTAGTAATAGTATGAATTCAGAGTCGTTTATAAATAATAATAGTGCTCGATTAAGCATTTAATCTGATTATTTCCAAAATAAACTTTCAGTGTTAGTTGGGTATAAGATACACTCACAATATATTTTCCGTTACCGACTGTAGTTTATTAAAAAAGTAATACGTAAAGTTTATTTTTAAAAGAAGAATCAATTGAATTTCATTGAAATATATTTTTTAATTGTTTGAATCAGTTATTTAAAAAACAAACTATAAAAATTTACAGACATTCAGTAGGAGTTGATATTTTCTGTTATATGTAAAATTTTATGTTTTCTGTTTTTAAAAATTGAAATTGATATAATTCTTTTTTGTTTTTTTACCAAAATAGTTTGTATATATACAAAATTATTTCAATAAAAATTGCAAGAAATTATTCAAATATAGATAGACACAAGAAAATAAAAAAATATATACATCTGTGTGTGTTGTGTTTTGTAAAATTTCATACAAATAGAAAAAAAATTCAATTTGAAAAACAAACCCAAAAATCGTTTTTTTTTCTACTTTTTGTCAGTTAAAATTTTATGGTTATTTTAAACAACTTTCTATTGTTTTTACTACTTTTGTCAATTATTAAACAATGATTGAAAATAAACAATAAAATGGGCTGAATATAATGAAAAATCAGTAGTCCTCTTTTTGATTGCATTTTCGATTAATTTAATATGTATTTTAGATTATTTTTAACGAAATAATATTGTGAGTGTATGAAAATATAAATATATTAACATACATATGTACAGTCAGTCAATAAAATTTGTATGCAAGCAAGTAGCTTATCTTTTTGACATCAAAAAATAAATATTCAATGTACAACGATGAAATAAAAACACATTTTTTAAAAGAAAATATTGAAAACTTTATTTTGAAACAAAAAAGAACAAAAAGAAACTCAAAATCTTCAAAATATAACAACTTAAGCTAAAATACTCTCAAAAATATGTCAAAAAAGTATGTATGCAAATCTAAATCAATAAAAGAAAATATTTTGTTTTCGTAGTTTAAACAGTTAATTTTCAAAATTTAGTATTTAGTCGGAAAGCTTTTGTTTTTAATGACTGCTTTAAGACGGTTTTGCATCAATGACACCAGGTTCTTTGTAACGGTTGGGGGTATTTTCTCCCACTCTTCTAAAAGGGCTTTTTTCAAGTCTTCTCTACCTCTTATGTCGTGTTTTCTGACTTGGCGGTCCAGATGGTCCCACAAATGCTCAATAGGATTAACATCGGGCGACTGAGGTGGGGTTTTAAGTTGGTTTTTCACTTTATAGAGGAGCCACTCCTTGACAATAAGCGCAGTGTGCTTAGGATCGTTGTCCTGCTGGAACACAAATGACTCACCATAAAAATAAGTTTACCCACACCAGAGGCAGCCATGCACCCCCAAACAAGCACTGATACACCACCGTGCTTGACAGTGCCAATCATATTTTGAGGCTCAAGCTCAGAACTAGGTTTACGCCATACCTTGACTCGTCCATCTGATCCGTGAATATTAAATTTACTTTCGTCCGAAAAAATTTCGGTGTTCCAAAAGCTTTGAGTGGCTGTTTCGTATTGTTTTGCGGTTTATAGGGCTTACAAACGGCTTTTTGCGGATTTGGCGGCCATGGTATCCAGCCGTATGGAGTAACTTGCGAATTGTTTCTGTACTACAAACTTTTCCCACCTCGTTTTCTATTTCTGTCCGTATTTTTGGTGCAGAAATTTTAGGATTTTTTTGCACCTTGCGCACGATAATTCGTTTCTCGTTGGGTGTGAATGTGCTTGGCCGACCAGATCTTGGCTTAGTATTATTATTTCCTTCTCTTCTGTACCTTTCTATTGTTTTTTGGACGGTTGCATGACTTTTTCCAACTATTTCGGCAATTTTTCTTTGAGTTTTGTGCTCCAGGTAGTGTTTTATTATCAATTCTCTGATGTCCAAAGACAATTCTTTGCCCCGTGGTGCCATTTTATGTATTTTTTAATGTACTTTTTCCAAATATGTAACAAAATCTTAAAAAAAATACTAAAAATCCTAATTAAACCATAAAATAATTATTCTTAGGACCACTTTGTCACCTTACACGCAAAGACCACAATTAACTTTGTGTTTTGCATACAAACTTGTTTGACTAGACTTTTGCATCAATCAAAAAAACAATTATTTACAAATCTAACGGTTCTTTAAAAAACTGGTTTCTAACTAGATATTGGAAGCTGGCATAATAAACAATAAAACAAAAAATCAAAGTCTGCAGAGGGATACAGGGTGTTCGAAGAATTACAATTTGAATTTTGATTTACAGTTTGCATACAAACTTTATTGACTGACTGTATATATTTTATAACATTTATTTTATTCCATACAATCAATATTTTTGATTGTATCGGTAAATTCGGTTAATAGAATAGGATTTTGGTTGAAACTATATATTTTAATTGGTTCAGAAATACATTTGGTTGTGGGTCTGTTTGCTCTGTGTTCACATTGTATGTTTGTCATTCCGTTTTTAACACATCGAAACATTGTTCGAAAACCCACATATCACCTCAAATTTTGTTCACCTTAAACACTTTGATTACCATACAATTATTTTTATATCCTAAATCGTTTTTTACCTCAACCGTTTTTTTTTTTTTGTCTTATCTGTAAGGAAAAAAAAACAGAAAATCCGAATTTATAATCATTTTTTACTGATTCCGAACCTTAGTATGAATTCAGAGTCGTTTATAAATAATAATAGTGCTCGATTAAGCATTTAATACAATTATTTCCAAAATAAAGTTTCAGTGTTAGTTGGATATAAGATATGAAAATATAAATATATTACCATATGTATATATTTTATAACATTTATTTTATTCTATACAATCAATATTTTTGATTGTATCTTTTTGGTTCTTCCTTTTTATATTTTTCGATTCAAACACTAACATCTGTCACGCCTTATGCAAATTAGCGAAAAATTTGTTTTATGTATATTTTATGTATCTTTATGCATCGCTTTATATAAACATATAGATACATATTGCATATACTAGGGTGTCCCAATAAATGTTTATTTTCTGAATTTAAGGAAGTAGCAGCACACAAGCGATGCATATCAATTAGGAATTATTTGAATTTATATTTTTAGCAACATAAAACATTAAATTTTACATTTAACACAAAATATCAACCTTTACTGAGAGTCTGTAAGTTTTTATAGTTTGTTTTTTGAATGACTGTTTCAAATATAAAATATATTTCTATGAATTTCAATTGATTCTTTATTTGAAAACAATCTCTACGTATTACTTTTTAAAAAAACTGCAGTTGGTAACGGTAAATATATTTTGAGTGTATTCTCGCAATAAAAGTATTTTGTTTTTTTCTTTATTTCCAAAATTAATATCAAAGTTGAGGTTTTAATAAGATACATACTTAAAAAACTCTGCTGGCTTAATTTAAGTCTAAGATTGAATATTTAGATTTAAATTTTAAACTTTTTGGAAAAATAGGACTAACAATTTGCGCGTTGTAGTTGCTTAAAGTGATCTATTGATTAATTCCAGTACAGATTTGCCTTCGAAATATTAAAAATAAGGAATTGAAATTTTAATATTAAATTTATGCAAACAATTTTTAGTTTTTTTTTGCAAACATACACCAATTCTAAACGCTGATATGGAAATCCCCTGAAATTTTCATTTCTTATTCAGATTACTCATACCCATCGTTGGAGAGGTATAATATGAAATTTATTTTTATTGGGACACCTTATCAGATATATATACTCATATTAAAACTATATATGAGGCATTCCACACCAGCTGGTGCGCCAGGTAGGTGCGGTGAAATATTATAAAATTTTATGATCATGTTTAGGAAATAATTAATTAATATTGTTTGGAATACGCTAAGAGGTTTTTCTATCAGTAGAGTGTTAGTCTTAGTTTTTGATAAAATTTATTTCTTATGTATTGTAAGAAATCTGTATATATTCACCCATGCGTATTGAGCAATATATATTTAGAAAATTGATATATGGGCTCGTGGCAGCATGGGTGCGTATGAGCAATATATAATTAGTATAATGATATAAATGCTTATAAATGTACCTTTTTCGAAAAATTAGCAAAATACAACTCTAAAAGGTTTTAACCCTAAAAAGCAATGGTCATAAGTTGCGGACTCTAAATTTAAAATGTATGTATAATTGTGCATCTTGGATTGCGACAAAATAAAATCAAGTAACTTATAAATGATGCAGAAAACATTTAGTGTAAATAAATTTATAGTTACGAGTTTTAAACCAATAAAATAATAAAATCATATAAATAAAAGGGGAATAAAAAATTACACAGGGTAACAAAATTTAAGAAAAAAAAAATTGTCAAGACTCAGAAACAAGATTATACTTCACTAAAGCTCTGAGGTGCATATATATAAAACAATTTAACTTTATTTAAATATAATAAATAAATCCGTAGAAATAGCTGAAAAGCCTGCTAAAAAGGAAGGTATCCCCAGGGTCACCTAGCGATATCACTGGAATTTGATTATGCGTTGTTTTATTTGGCCGCTTAATCTTATATTTAAGCGGCAAGAGAGCTGGGTAAAAAGTGTGGTTATTTCGTTTTTTTTTTTTGAAGATCTTTTAAGTTTCTTCATAAAAAACTAAACGCTATATTTTGCCATAATTTTAGGCAAAATTTGTTCATTCAAAATATTATTTCTTAAAAAACAATCCAAAATGCATATTAAATTAAACGAAAATACAATTAACACGAAGACTTCTAATGTTCAATCATTGTATAATAATCAACAAAAATTACACGCAAAGAAAAAACATGGTTGATACAATCACAATCGCAAACTATCATTAATGTTTGTGGTTATGATTGTATTAAACACTTCTTAAGTAACAATATATGCTCAGATATAATATTTATAGCTAATTGTCTCAAACATATTATTATGTTCACAAAAAAAACGTAAACAATGTTTCAAACCATGTTTATATATCACAATACTATGCAAAATGTCTTTGCCAACATCTTATATGGTTGTCACAATAAAACAAATTTCAAAGATTTATTTTTTATTAAAAAGTTATACATATTTATATTAAAATATAGATGAATTAATAATTAATTAAAATATAAAGTCAAAGACAAACGTACCTTTAATTTCTATTATGAAATCGACTGTATCAATATATTGTTGAACTGTTCTTGAAAAAAATTCGGGGATTATCACAAAATTCTGCGTCCAAATTTCAATGGCGTTTTTAATGTTGTATATTTTTTTGGCTGAATTTTTGGTATGAATTTAGATATGTATTTTTCAAATTATATATATATAAATTACTAACATGTTTCAATAAACATATAATAATTTATATCATTAAAAGCAGCATGGCCTTTTGCTTCCCGAAAAATATTTTTATTATTTTATACTCATTCATGTTATTAACTATCGCTGGCCAACGTAAAATGACGCGGCAGAAAATATTATTTTTTTTTATAAACACACACTGTTTAATTTGACAAAAAATGTTTGCTCATTGAAAGAATGTGTTAAAACATAAATTTTTGTAGTAAACATACACTTTTGGGTGCAACTAATATTATAATTTTAGTTGTATAATTGAAAACATATATTATAGTAGCAAACATTTCACATAAATTAATATTTATGGTGTAAAACACCATAAAATATTATTATGATGAATTTAAAGATGCTAAAGCAAATTTTTGTTCAATTTATTCTAGGGCTATAATAAATTTACAAGGGTAAAGATATTAGGCTAATATGAATAAATATGGTCGTAGTTACCATCCATTAATTATGTTTTTTCTCTGCGTGTATTGACACAATCTAAGGTCGTTTAAAATAATCTTCAATATTTAACTGACAAAATGTTTTTAAGAGCTTCTCGATTTGATTAAAAAATAACACATAGAATTTAGAGATATGTATGAAATACTTATTTGAGTCGATAGAACGGTCTAAATAGTTCAAAATTGGACGTTGGGTGCAATTTTGGCATACTCTTTCCAACATATCGGCATAAATTCTTCAATATTGGCTTCCAGTACGTCAACCTTTGCGGGCTTATCTCTATAGACATAAGCCCTAACACAACCTCACAAAAAAAAAGTAAAGGCGTTACATAGCACAATCTAGGCGGCCAATTGACCGGCCCCAAATACAAAATAAACTGTTCACCGAACTCGCGTTCGTGTATTAAATAGTAATACGTAAAGTTTGTTTTTAAATGAAGAATCAATTGAAATTCATAGAAATATATTTTTTAACTATTTGAATCAGACATTCGAAAAACAAACTATAAAAATTTACAGACATTCAGTAGGAGTTGATATTTTCAGTTAAATGTAAAATTTTATGTTTTCTGCTTCAAAAAATAGAAATTTATATAATTCATTTTTTTTTTTCCCAAAATAGTTTTTATATATAAAAAATTATTTTAATAAAAATTTCAAGAAATTATTCAAATATACATACACACAAAGCCAATAAAATTATTTACAACTGCATGTGTTGTGTTCTGTTGTGTAATTACATACAAATAAAAAAAAGAACCTTCAATTTGAAAAACAAACTACAAAAGTAGTTTTTACTAACTTTTTGTCAGTAAAAATTTGGTGGTTATTTTAAATGACTTTCTATTGTTTTTACTACTTTTGTTGATTATTAAACAATGATTGAAAATAATAAACAAAATGGGTTGAATATAATGGAAAATCAGTAGTCCTCTTTTTGATTGTATTTTCGATTTATTTAATATGTATTTTAAGTTGTTGTTAAGGAAATAATATTGTGAGTGTATTAATATAATATATATTTATAGGATGTCAATTTATACAATATTGTAATCAATAAGTGGAAATTCAATCAAATATTACATAATAAATTCGGTAATTACAACAGTATTTAAAATTAATAAATGTGATGGTAGATGGAACTGCAGAAATTCGGTTGGCAATAAGTTATGTTGCAACTACAAATCTGTTTTCTGTGTGTACAGTAAAACTTTATTATAACGAAATAAATTATATATATTTTTATATTAAAAATTTAAACTAATTCAATAAGTTAATTATGTCTCTGTCACATTTGTCTTAACAACAATCCCCGTATAATTAATGCTGTATAATTATGCTCTGACATTTTTTTTTTGCAATTTTTACTTCATGTTATAAAAGCGATACAGAACACTGCCTTGGTTCATTTAACTCCCTCTGATCCCATACTTATACGTTCTTTAAACAACCTTAACCTCTTGAAGTAATTATTCCCATCACATTGCTAAATAGTACTTAGATTTTTCAGTTTGCTTTAGCTGCACTCTCCTGTTTATCCATTGATGTACATGCACAATATTTTGTTTTTGTATCTTGTCATACATCAAATGCCAAAAGCAAATTTATGCTTGATTTACGTTGTTAGTCTTTGGTTGTCGTTTGTTCGTTCACAGGAAGTCAAACGTCACATGTTGTGTAATAAAAATTGTTGTTCTACAATCGTTTCTTTCACATTCTATGCATGTGAGTATTGATGTTTAGGTATTTGTAAAATTGGAAATCAAACCGAAGTTTTTTTTTCCAAACTTACTCTTTGTATTTTTAATAGAAAACTTTCATACTAAAGTTCCGTTCACACTATTATGCAAATATTAAATCTAACATGAAGTGTATATTGAAATTGTCTATTTGTCAAAAAATAAATAAAAATCGTTTGAGTGTTGACTGTTACAAAAAAATTAAGATATTGTTTTCTCTTAAATATAGATTTTTTACCATAAATAATAAAAAAAATAAATAGTTGTTTTTAAAAATCTGTCTGGTTTGAGGTTTGCTGGACAAGTAAATAATCCCAAGGTTTGACATAATTCATTCAGACACAAGCATGAAGAAAATGGTGATTGATAAATCACCATAAGAGCACAAATTAATCCAACCTTTGGGCTTAAGTGTATTTCCTACTTTTGGACATAAGTCCGCTAAGAAGAAATAATATAGTTTGTCAAATATATGTTTATACTTTCTAAAATGTCTACAAACTCTTTGAAATGTGTTTAACGAAAAGTATTTATACTCTTATACCATTTATTTGTACAGCATGTTTTTGATATGTCTTAACACTTGTGGGAAAATGTGAACGACGACTAATCAACGCTTTAGACAATTTGATTTTCAAATTATTTTTAATTTGACGACGAAAGGAGCTCATGGTAAATTACAAATATTCTACTTGAAACATTTCGTTTAAAAGAGAATTTAACCGAATGGTATCATAGTTTTATCTTGTACAGGAACTTAATTACTAATATTTACCAATCTCAAGAATTTTTAATATTTTCATTCATTTTTAATATTTTCATTCATTCATTCATGAAATATTTTGAAAGTTTCATATAAAAAGAAAATATTTTGGCCACCTTGGCTAAATCGATAATTATCTTAAAAAAATTTAAATATTTTTTGGATTTATAACACTTTTCAGTGCAAGACGAATAAAAGTGTTTCTTGGAAATACTACACTTCCATTATAATAGTATTTAATCTTAAAAAGAAATATTAGAGATAATGTGTTTTTAAATTAAATTAAAACACTTTTCTATAGTTGTTGAGTTAGGCTTGCTTTTTCCAAGGACAATAAAACTAAAGGTTGTGCAGTTTAACAAAGATCCAGCCAATCTATCGAGCTAACTTCAGACGCCAAGGTTTTCGAAACTATTAATACGTTGCTTTAGCAACGTTAAAAACATTGGGGCAATCATTACCCATGGACCTGAAACTTTCATATTCCCAGCTAAAGTCTACATATGAGTACTTTTGAAACTCTTTGCATCTAAAGTTGACCCGGTCTCTTGGTGGCTGGATGATTGGCTCATTGGTTTTAAATCTGTACATTCTAATGTTTTATAGTCCTTAGTTGGACAAGCACATAAGTAAGTCCATTAAGCTCAAACTAAAAACTGTCCAATGTACCATAGCCTAGAAAAGGAGAAATATAATAGAAATTAGGAAATAAGAAGTCATGAGTCATTGCCTGGAATTTTCCTGTCTTTCTTATAAACGAAAATAAAAATAAGTAAGGGTAGCTTATGAAGACAATTTATAAACAAGATGTCACAACCCAAAATGCTCTGTCTTGTTGAGGAAAAATTTGGTCAGTAACAGCCAATATGTTCTGTTGTTCCTCCATCCTCCCAGACATGCCACACGCGGTTAGTCATTTATATTTCCATTTGGTTTTCTCACACAGGTACACAGGTATCTCTCTTTGACTATCAATAAAAACAGATTTGATATATGAGCCTATCCAACATATTAACCATGACATGACTTATACACACCTGCGATTCCAGAAAAACGAGTTCAATTAACAAGGAGTCGGTTATTTTATTGCTTCGAATATCCAAATATCCCGGTATCCATAGAGGACAGACACTATTTCCTGTACCTGCATTCCTTAACAATCCGGGATGTAGTAGTAATACACTCACAGTATATTTTCCGTAACCGAATGTAGTTTATTTAAGATGTAATACGTAAAGTTTGTTTTTAAACGAAGAATCATTTGAAATTCATAGAAATATATTTTTAACTATTTGAATCAGTCATTCGAAAAACAAACTATAAAAATTTATAGACATTAACTAGGAGTTGATATTTTCTGTTAAATGTAAAATTTTATGTTTTCTGTTTTTAAAATTATAAATTCATATAATTCCTTATTGTTTTTTTTTACCAAAATAGTTTGTTTATATACAAAATTATTAAAATAAAAATTACAAGAAATTATTCAAATATAGATACACACAAGAAAATAAAAAATATATACGGATGTGTGTGTTGTGTTTTGAAAAATTACATACAAATAAAAAAAATTTCCATTTGAAAAACAAACCACGAAAATCGCTTTTTTCTACTTTTTGTCAGTTAAAAATTGATGGTTATTTCAAACTAATTTCGATTGCTTTTACTACTTATGTCGATTATTAAACGATGATTGAAAATAAACAACAAAATGGGCTGAATATAATTAAAAATTAGTAGTCCTCTTTTTGATTGTATTTTCGATTAATTTAATATGTATTTTAGATTATTTTTCACGCAATAATAGTGTGAGTGTATAAAGTGGTTGCTTACATACAAAATTAAAAATAGAACAAAAACTACAAAAACAGGAACAATTTCAAATAAATGATAAAATCATTTAATTTTAAGGAATTGGTAGGTAAAATTTTAACATTTATTTTTAGTAATTATATCATTTGGTTTAAATGAAAATTAAGTAGACCGGTTTTTAAACAAAATATCATTTCTTATAAATGGCATATTTTGTTATTTTAACTTACAAACTATTTTCAGTGTATAAACACTTGCAATATTGCTTGCTTTTCCTATGCAGATGATACCGCTTTGTATTTTTACTAATTGGTGCGTCACTTTTTAACATAATTAATGGAAAATATCACCATGGCCCTCGGCGACAAATACGTGCCTATCCTTGTTATATGGCATCACTGGTTGCGAATTAAGAATTGCTTAATCAATTAACCGGTATGGAAGCATTATTATTACACTCACAATATTATTTCGTTAAAAACAACTTAAAAAACATATTAAATTAATCGAAAATACAATCAAAAAGAGGACTACTGATTTTTCAATATATTCAACCCATTTTGTTGTTTATTTTCAATCATTGTTTATTAACCGACAAAAGTAAAAACAATAGAAAGTCGTTTAAAATAACCATCAAATTTTTACTAACAAAAAGTTAGAAAAAACTACTTTTGTGGTTTGTTTTTCAAATTGAAAGTTTTTTTTATTTGTATGTAATTACAAAACAGAACACAACACATGCAGGTGTATATATTTTTATTGGCTTTGTGTGTATGTATATTTGAATAATTTCTTGTAATTTTTATTGAAATAATTTTGTATATATACAAACTATTTTGGTAAAAAAACAAAAAGGAATTATATGAATTTATATTTTTTGAAACAGAAAACATTAAATTTTACATTTAACTGAAAATATCAACTCCTACTGAATGTCTGTAAATTTTTATAGTTTGTTTTTTGAATGACTGATTCAAATAGTTAAAAAATATATTTCTATGAATTTCAATTGATTCTTCATTTAAAAACAAACTTTACGTATTACTTCTTAAATAAACTACAGTCGGTAACGGAAAATATATTGTGAGTGTATTTAAAAGCCTTGTTTATTTCATATTTCATTTGTTTTTTTCTTTTTTCAAAATTTTATAAGATGTAATAAATATAAAGAAACAAATAAAAACAATAAAAAAAATAAAAACCAACATCGAATAAAAGACAAATTCTTAACAAAAACTTTTTCAATTTTGGTAAGTTTCATTTAAGTTAGATTTCATTTTAACAATATTTTTTTTTATATTTGTGCCACCATTGTTATATTACGACATAAACAAAAATACATTCCCATTTTCTTTTCTGGTTATATTACAAAACAAATGACAATGTCAGACGACAAACAGAGTTGATAAACGAACTTTTTGATGATGTGCAATTGTGTTGCTGACCATAAAATTTCATCAAGTAAAAAGTTTCCAAAAAAAAGCAATAGAATAAAAATTCAAATTAGATTTGAAAAATAACATACACACTCCAACTACACACACATACACAAAAACAAGTAAGTAAGTGTTTGGTATACAAATGATATTTTACAAAAAAAAAAAAAAAAAAAAAAAAAAACACTGAAAAACTGCATAATAAAGAAAATGATAGTCAACAATTCTAAAGTGCAGTTTTAAAAAACCATTTATATTGTGGGTCAAGACCAAACATTACAAATGATTTTTTTTTATATTGATGGAAGGTTGATGTATTGAGTTCACATTCCAATTTGATGTGAATAAGTCTGTTTTAGATGTCAAAAAAAAATATAAATTTTATTATAATTTATAATTATTATGCAGCATATTAACTGGCCAATTTTAAACATCATATTGTATGTGCTTTGGGGAAAGTCTATAATTTACTGGCTGCTTTAATGAAAAGAAAAAAATGGGTTCATTATCAAAATTTTAGTAAAAATCAAATTTTAAGTTTTTGGAGTAAAATTCATATTTATTGATTACACTATGAAACATTTTTGGGATTATTGTCGGGGGGGTAAGAAATTCCAAGTCAGGGTGATGGTACTAGGTCAGTATAGGGTTTGGCGTTCGTATGTGTCAGTTTTTTATGACCTTTTAAATGTTTTCCTTATCTTGATGTTTTTTCGCTCAGTTGTAACATTTTGTCAAAAACGTAGTTTAACATAACTCGAGAACCACTTGTCTGATTTTGCTAAAACAAACTCAAAAAAATTTAGAATTACAATTTCTTTAATCCGTTCATATAACGTTTTTCTTTATAATTAACAGTTTTGCCGGTAAAAATAAATTTGTGGAGAAAAAAAATATTTTTTTGCCTAAAAATTAATTTTTTTTTTTTTAATTCATAAAAAATCCAAAACGGAAAAAAGGATCAAGTGTTATTAATTTCATGTAAAGTCACATAACCTATAAACAAAATGCGACATAGATCATAGAAATCGATTAACGCGTTCTGCTTATATTTACAATTAAGTGAAGGTATCCCAAGAATATTGATATTTGTTTTTATTCAAAAAAGTGTCATTTATCGCCCTTTTTATAAATTTTCCCCAATAACTCCAGACTTTGGCCATAAACTACTAAAAAAATTAAGTAAACATTTTTATAATTTTTTATTTTTATTTTATTTATTTATTTTTATTTATTTTAATAAATATTGCCTTGACTTTTTCGATGGTGGTTGTTCGGGACTAGTGGCATCGCATTCATCGCTATCATCAGTTTCTGAACCACACATAATGTCAATGTGTGACTCCACTGTTGGCCCTTCTGCATCTCCTGAAAATTCTTTATCATCAAGATCATCCTTGTCTTGCCACACAAGCTTACTCCACCAGCAAATTTCCGCAATTATTGCACTCGGCGACTTTTTGCCTCTATATCTGTAAGTTTTTGCTTTATTAAAATGAGTTTGAAAAAATAATAAATCAGTATTACCTCATTTCAAATGGTATAGCAACTTGATGATAGCGTTCACCTTGTTCATCAGATTCGGTAGCCAATTGTTTGCTGAAGTAGTCCAGATGATGATGTAAATAATGGATTTTCAAGGACATGTGGACACCAATTTCCGAGAATGCTCTAAACATCCTTGCGACAGAAACATCGTAGTTGTTAGAACGTCGCTTTCCTAACAAGCCCTCTATTACTTCTTTGATTGCCTGCCATGCATTCAATTCAGCGTCAATCAAAATATTGTTGAATGCGTCACTTTTAATCAGCTTTCGTATATCTGGACCATTTACTACGCCTGATTGGAAAAAATTAATTTGTTAAGATGGAAAATCATGGGAAATGAATGTGATATTATAACTTACCTTCTTTAATTTTACTTTCGCTGAGTCTCGGGTAAATAAGTTTCAAACACAAGAAAACTTCATCTCTTTTGGCGATAGTTTTGATAAAATTCTTAACAATTCCAAGTTTAATATGCAGTGGAGGCAGCAATATCTTCTCCTTCGGCACTAGAGGCTCACGAATAATATTGGCCGTTTGTAACCTGCTGTGCTCTCTGAGTTTCCATCCGTGGCATGCATATTGGTCACCGGAAAATCGTGTGTCCCAATAGCACAAAAAGCACATATATTTTATATAGCCGCTTTGAAGACCGCAAAGCATTGCTACAACTTTTAAATCGCAGCATATGCGCCACATATGTTTGGCGTAGTTAACCATTTTTAAAATATTTTCCAGTGCATCATATGTTTGTTTCGTTTCTGTACTATAGGCGATTGGAACTGAAGGTTTTTTATTGGTCTTATGCAGTAAAACCGCCTTTAAGCTGAGTTTTGAACTGTCAATAAATAATCTCCAGTCATCTGCTTCATATTTTATTTCCATTGCGTCCATCAATTTTCCTACATCCGGGCAATATGCAGAAGGTTTTTCATCATTCACAAGGAATAAACTTTGGAGTGTTGCCTGACGACTTCGATAAGCTGTGACTTTCACACCGAGTGCCAACAAATTGTTTGATTTCAAAATGGAAGCCAGCTCTTCCGATTTATGCTGTGTTAATTCCAACTTGGCAACAATTGAATCAAGCTTATTTTGATTTATTAAAATTGGCTCATTGGATACTGATGGCTCATATGGGGGATCATCACGTGCATGATATGTCGGAGCATTCGTAGAAGAGAAAATATTTGGGCTAGCTTTTGGCACAGGAATGTGGTCCGAATGAGGCAATGGTGTTGCGGCTTTTGCAACACCAACGTAATTATACGATTTTCTTATCCTTTTTGCGGCTCCTTTATTCGCACATGCATAGCAATTCAATGGATTGTGACCTTCGCCAGGATTAGTCCAAGTCATTGGGATACCGAATGGCATACTTTCACGTCTTCTATTTTTCCAATCCATTAGACGGTTGTAGTAGCTTTTACACACTATATTTGGTACCCAATTTTCGTTCACTATAACATTTTAGTTGAAGTACATCTCGTATGTTTGAACAAAATCAGTACTGAAATTTCCCCTTTTTTTATGTGTTGAGACATATTGACCACAGCAGTAGCAAAAGCTATTTATATCTGGCTTGCACAGTTCCATATTCTGTTCAGTTTTGTTCACTTTTAAAAAACTGGAGAAAAATCACTTTTACAGTTCGCGTTCGTCGGCACTTGTTGAATGACAAAAATCACAGAACCAGTGTGAGAAAGAGAAGAAGTATAATGACAATGCATGTTTTATGTGAACATTACAGAACCAGTGTTGCCACATCAATATTTCTCTTTTAGTACAGTAGAAAAATATGAGAGAGTTCGGCTTGTGAGCGTCAATGTTTTCTCCAAATAATGTTGTGCATATCTGGAGCAAATTTTTGAAATTCATACATTTACCTAATTGTGAATAAATGAGAAACGCGTGCATCGCTTTTCATGATCTATGCCTTTTTTTGCTCATGAGTTATGTGACTTTACGCGAAAGTAATTAGTTTTGGCACTTTTTTCCATTTTGGATTTTTTATGAATTAAAAAAAAAAAATATATAAAAACATCAAGATAAGGAAAAAATTTAAAAGGTCATAAAAAAAAAAACTGACACATACGAACGCCAAACCCTTTGAGGGTGTTACTATACTGACCTAGTACCATCACCCTGACTTGGAATTTCTGACCCCCCAGATTGGCTGATGTACTGTGTTATTAACATTATTCTTTATTTTGACAAAACTAGTTAAGTAGGACAACACAAAATATATCTTTTATTCAATAGGGATTTGTGGTTAAGTCAAACCAAAATAAAAACACAAATATCAAACAAGTCTAGAAATTATTATGGTTTTCCAAACACAGTATGACATAAATATTTAAAAACAACGAAATGTTACACTTTTGTATGTTTCGAACAAGGTAAGAGTTTAAACCACATTTTTATAACCCAACCCATTTGTATGCTTTAAAATCAACAATTTATATCTTTCTATATACGAATACGAATTAAATATAAATTTAAAGAAAACCACAAAATTATCGAAATATTGTGAACAAATACGAGTACTATAAATAGACAATTTAGCTAAATAGCTTAAATTTATTAGACTATTTGTACCAAACTTCTTAGTAGCATTGTTTATGTTTACACAGAAAACAAAAGTGACAACCGAATTGCAAAGTATACTTTAATTGCTACCTTAACAAAAAATCGATTAGTGCTACGATATTGAAATATGATTGCTGAATATTCTAGGTGTTGCAACTAAAATGTTTTTTACGCAAAAAGAGAAATAGATTAATTGTAACAACCGTATGGTTTGGTTGAAGTCACCGATATATATGTCTGTCGAAACCGAAATTCGGTTAATGCAACAGAATTTTGGGTTGAAACTAAATATTTGAATTGTATCAGGAAAACATTTGGTTGGAACAACTAAATTATTCGGTTACTGCAACAAAAATATTCAGTTGGCAAGGAATTCGTTTGTCTCAGTGATTTTGTTTGATCTGTGCACTGATTCTAAGTGTATTAACTTAATTTTGCTGATATGACATAACCCCAACGGATTTTCTACCAATTTTAGGGATTATATCATAATCCTCATAATATTTTCGAATTCTGATCTTTGTTATTTCCTACTCCAGCTTAGCTAACTAAAGCTTTTCTATTTTGGTCATAATCATAACCTTAATTTCCATTTCTGAGATAAGGACCAAAATATTGGTAATAATGTCCGTTGGAGTAATGCCCAGATCCTGTATTTTAGTTGGAAACGGATAAAACATTTTTTGCGTCTATTTAGAAAAAAAGTAAAATGAAATGAAAGATACTAAAATTATGTTATCGTTTCGCTATGATTTGTTTATTTTTGAATAAATAACACTGCTGTACAAATTTAGAAAACATTACTTTCCCTAGCTTATCAGTGCGGGGGTCGTCGGTTCAATTCCCACCAGAGGCTCTGATTTGTTTTCGCTACAACGAGCCGATATCCTTTGTTGCTAGTGCTCGGTTAGGAATTTAGGATATAATTCGTAATTATATGATTTATCTAGAAGTTTGTTATTTATATAGTAGCTTTAATTAACCACATAAGGCCCTAATGGCCCTAAATGAAGAAGAATAAAGAAGATAAATTCTACAAATGTTTGTCTCCTTTTCCCAATTATGTTTTTTTTTTTAATTGTTTCATCTAGTATTATCTTTAAGAAATTTGCAATTAAAAATTTAAAAACTGCTTGATTTGGACTTTTCAAATTCTTCAGAAATTTTCTTTGATTTTTGTGAAACAAAATTAGTTTCGATTTAAGAAAACTCACACTTCAGATTTCCGGAAATTTTGCAAAACGGGACAGAGGAGCATCCTGCAGAATATAAGGAGAATTTGCTTTCCAGATGTCTAAGTAGCTAACAGAGATACAAGTCGTTGGCGTTGAGACGGTTGGCGTGGTACTTGGACATTTCTAACAATAGTTTCTACCGACAAAAAAGGATCAGTAGGCGGCAGGAGCTTAATAATAATGGTGGTCCAAAAAGGCTTTCAAAATAAAATGAATGTTTTTCTTTTTTTTTTTTTTTTTTAAATCTTCATTTACATAACCGAGCCATTCTTTACTAATTTCTTTTTCACAACATCCAAAGAAGTTAATAGTACAAACTTTCCGATTTGTAAGATGTCATTTTAAACAACTTCGAAAATGTTGATTTTAACCCCTACTTATGAAGTCATAAGAATACAACTTTTTGTAACAATTCCATTGAAAAGCATATAAATTTTTCAATTTTAATATTTATTTATAATTATAGTAAAAACAAAAACAATTATTTAGTTGGCCCATAATTATTTAATTACTGCAGTCATTTAATGCCTTATTGAAAATATATTTTGCATTCCAGTGATATCCACTAACTACAAACCGGTTAAAACAAATGATATTTCCTGTATTTATTTCTTTTAATTTTCAACAAATTTAGTGTTATATAACAACAATATTATTTGTAGATTAATATAAATAGAATAAATAAAAATCCGTAAAAAGTAATAATTTTCCCGTTATTTCGCTTTTTTTTTCTTTCAACCAAACTGTCAAAAAATAATTGAAAAGTATATTTCTCGCCATTTTTAATATTAAATTATTTTAAAACAAATGTGCGGTTAACTTTTTAAATAAACTGAAGTCAATTACTGTAAAAATATTATGAGTGTATATGGAAAAAATAGTACTTAAGCAAGGTGATGCAATCATAAAAGTGTGAAATTTGATTATTATATATTTTGTTAAAAGTCTCGCACCCCACGAAAGAAAATGTTAACTCAGAAAAAAAAGTTAGTAGAAAAATTTGTAAAGGGTTTTCAATTCCACTTTATTATTTTTGTATTGACTTTTAGTAAAAAAATTATTATTTAGCAAATACTTTTGCTATTTGCATTTTACAAATTACAGAATTTTACAAAATATTTACAAATATTTGTTGCTAATTTCTGAAATTATTTTACAAATTTATGAAAACCGATTTGCTCAAATAGGTAAAAAAATTACTGATTTTAAAAAGCAGATATTGAAGGAAATGGTATTTCTAATTAAAACTTACTCTTACAAACTTAAATAGCCTTAAAATGTTACATAGGTTAAAAAAACGGATCGGAAGTGAATCTAGCGACTAATGTCTAAATATAGACATCCACTTAAAATAGCACTAAAAAGTTTTTTTATTTCTGAAAATCAGTTAAAATTTGACCTTAAACGTAAAAAATTTCTAAAATATTCTTCAAAATAGAAATTACCAAATTAAAACAAAATTATAATTTCTTTATGTGTTAATAATTTTTAATTAATTTTTTTAATTTTTTTTAATTTTGTTTTTTTGTCTAAAATATTTTTTGAAAAAAATAATTAAAATTAAAAACTTTTGATTCTCGACAAAAGAAAATTAAAATTTGTGATAACACAAATAATATTTAGAATTTTTTTGCTGATTTTAGCAAACAGTTTTTAAATTCCAATTTACAAAATTTTACTAAAATTTAGTAGCGGTAGCTAATTTTTTCTACAAATTTCATTGTACAAAAGCAAAAAAAAACCATTTTATTTTAGTGTAGTACTGCTTAAAATTTCGGAAACTGTGGTCTCTAAAAAAATCTATTATGGCTGTGACAAACACAAGTGAGCAGATCTACAAAGCTATGAAAATTTATTTTTTAATTTTAAAAAAATTAAAAGAATTTCCTTAATTCGTATATTCGCAGTTTATATGGTTATGCGAATAGGAAATATTTAAGAATAAAAAGTTTACATATTTGATAATTTTAAAAATAAAGGATTGTGATAAAAGTTAAGTCGATTTAAAAAAATATATTTGCTTCATTTCCACATTTAAGTACATCGTATATGTATTATTGTAAATATATGTTACGATTTACGATGTAGTTGGGTTGAGTATTCTGTATGTCCAGCACCGCGACCAAGTAGATCTATTGTGCACCCTCTAGTGTTTCCTCAGTTGTTCTCCAGTGCAATTCAATATTCTTTACTTCCAGTTTCTTGTATTGTTCCTCCATAATATCAGATCTGCCAAATGTGATAAATCGTAGGTATGCAAAAGCAGGACATTTAGCCATTACATGCTCCATGGTCTCCTCATCCTCCATACAATATCTGTATGTCGTATCTCGATCATGTCCCATTTTGTTCAGGATGTAATTAAATGGATAGTGTCCTGTGAGTGCTCCACATAGGAGTCTAAGATTTGATCTGTTCATCTAAAGGGCTTCTCTGCTCCTCTTTTCATTGTATGACAAGAACTTCTTTGAATGTGGTTTCTGTTTGTTCCAATATTCAATGGATTTCGTCTTGATGAGATCCGATATCATATATATGATGTCCTTTTTCGTGAAACCAAATTGAGGACACGGGCCTATAAATGGCAGTTCCGCACCTGGTCTCGCTTGTTCATCAGCTTTTTCATTTCCTTCATGTACACTCCGACCTGGTACCCAACTAAGTGTTACCTTATTATTGGTCACCAATTGGTTGAGGGCTTTATGGCACTCCAGCACTGATCTATGTTGATAGATGGGATTTTTCAGGGCCTTTATTACAGCCTAGCTGTCCGACATTAAGTTTATCTTTGTCCTCACAAGATTCCTTTCCAGAAGTTCGGTCGTTGCTGTATATATAGCATATAATTCTGCAGTAAATATTGTTGAATCTTTGCCCAGAGGAATGTGAATTCTGCACCTAGATCCGTATACACTGGCTCCAACCCCTCTAGAAGTTTTGGATCCATCAGTATATCACTTCTGTGCATCTTCCCTCAACCATGGGGGATCAAGTTCCCATTCTTCTCTTGTTGGGGTTTGAAGGAAGAGAATACCTCTTCCTAGTTCAATCACTGGATTTATTTGATCACTTCATAGTGTCATGTTCTTTATGGAACTGGTCTCGTTAAGGATCCTCAAATGCCCTTTATGGTCACCTTCTTTGAACTTAAATAGTTTGTGGAGTTCGACTGCTTGCCTCATAGCTTCTCCCTGTATCGCGAGGTGCAAAGGGTTCAGGTTCAAAATGACCTCCAGTGATGCAGTTGGAGTCAAACTCATTGCACCTGTGATGCTCAGACATGCTAGTTTTTGAACCTTCGATAGCTTCTGCTGAGCTATTTTCTGTGTTGTCTTTTCCCACTATATGACCGATCCATAAAATATGCTGGGGAGAATCATTTGTTTATATATCCACATCGACATTTTTGGGCTTAAGCCCCACGGTTTGCCTAGGAGTTGTTCACTAGCCCAAATTTATTTTACGGCTTTTCTGCTTATTGTCTCCAGATGGAACAATTGTGGTTTTCGTAGAATTTAAAGAAAGTCCTTCATTTTCACACCATTCCCATGTTAATTTAAGTGCATTCTGCATTTGGTCTCTAATCGTATCATTATGTGTGCCACTCACTATAACTGTGATGTCATCCGCGTATACTAGCGTAGTAAAACCTCGTTGATTCAGTTTAACTAGTAGGATCATCTACTAAAATCGACCACAATAGCGGAGATAGTACCCCACCTTGAGGTCATCCTTTTATCGTTGTGATCCTTCTAATGGTGTCACCTAGATTCGCTTTAATTTGTCTCCCTGAGAGTACCTTGTTCACCCACCCAGTTATCAGTGGATCAGAATCCAGCTTCACCAAAGCCCTCTTCATATAATATATGACATACATATTATGTTTGGTAGTCTATATTGCTCATACGTCACCCTCATAAATTTATATTGACATTAAACTTCTTTAGTGAAATGTTATTAAATAATTCATTGTTCATCATAAGCAGACTCATCTAAATTTAACGAAAGAAAGACAAATCATGTATACCAACTTTGAATAGAAAAAAGTAAAACACTTATTGTCGCCAATGTCATCAACTCTAATGAGAAGACTAAATACTATCTTTTGAATATCAGACACACAACAATATGTTGTACAAAAACTCTAAGTGTTAGTTTATATTTATCTACATAAACAACTTTTCATATATAACAGACATACTTAAACACACACGCCTACGTATACTAAGTTTGTGGTCATTTAAAATCTTTGGTTTTGTTGTCATTATCATATCTGTGTTAGTTGATGCTACCAACAGACTTGTGCACATATCTAAACACATATATACTTACACACATACATACATGCATAAATTTACTTCCACTTTAGCTTATCATCATTATTTTTTATTGTTAAAAAGGAGGTTTGAACAAGTACTGCTCCAAATGTTGTCGGAATAGTTGTTTCTAAGGATACGTAGCGAAATTATTATAATTATAGTAACTAACGAATTGTTGCATTAAAAAAATTATATTTTGATCTTGATAACGACAAAAATATTTTGAAGGTAAATAGTGGTCTTCTTACTTATATTGAAATAATATTATTCGCGATATCCGCGATTATGTCACAAATATAAAGAAACATATTTTCCGCATGTTTTTTGCCTTAATAAATATATTTTTCTTACTTGCAGTTTTCAATAAAATGCTAACAAAATTATAAATAAAATTTTTGATAGTTGCTTTGTAGTTATTATGGAAATGCTTTTATATGAATCTGTTTGTTGTACGTAAAGTAATCTTTATAAACCAAAGTGAATTAAAGGGGTTTCGATTGGGAAAAAAAACAAAAATAATCAAAATAACTGTATTAAATCTTAGTGGCGATTGGATAAAAAAAGTCAGCGTGATAAAAAATTTAATAAGTGTTTACAAGGCAGAAGAATTGCGATTTTTTAAAAGGTTTGTTGTTGAATAAATTTTTCTACGACAAATGATTCCAAAACCCTTACCTGTAATTGGGCTTGTGCAGGCAGTCAGGGGAAAATTTTCACCTTTTTCCCATCCATTAGGGATTCTTCAAAGCCCCATCTATCGATAATATATTTTAAATTTCCTAAAGGGTTTGGAAAGGCTGTCTAGGAGGAGACCTCCCCTATCCGTAAACTCATTATATTATGTAGTTTACTGTTTGTTGTTTAATAATAAGGAAAATAAAGGAACATACATTTTTTTCAAAGAAATATCATTTACTTTATCATTTACCAATTTTTTTAGTTTTATTTATTTTGTTTATTTGTTTGAAATTTATAAAAAATTAACCCACAAACCGGAAGCTTGTTGATTATTTGTGTTCGTTACAGTTATTACAAATTTAAATTTTGTTTTCTGTCTGTTTCAAAAAATTCCAATTTACAAAATAATTTCAATTCAAACACAATAATTTCATAAATACACACAAATGCATTCACAAAAAAAGTGTCCAACCATACATACATTTTGCAGATTAAAAAACAAACACAAATACAAAAAGAAACAATTTTAAATAAATGAATAAATCAGTTATTTTTTACGGAATTGTTGGTTAAAATTTAAACATTTATTTTAACTGATTAATCATTTGTTTCATATGGATGTGTTAGTTGTTTAAACAACATTAAAAAAAAATATCAAAAATCATTTGTTTTATTTAAAAAGCAAGGAGACCGGGTTTTAAGTGAAATATCATTTCTTGTAAATGGTATTTTCCGTTATTTTAACATACAAACTATTTTATGTGTAGGAATTTCCCTAAATCCATTCTGAGGGGATGTATAGGTAAGAGCAGAGAACTGCGTGTTTCAACTTACTCCAGTGATTTGGACAAGGCGTTGAGGGAAGAATTTTGCACACCCCTAATTTTGACCATGAACCTAAAAAAACATCCAAAAAGCACCTTATCACTGCGTAAGCATACACTCTAAGAGAACAATTATTTTTTAATTTTATATTTCCACCTGAGGCCGCCAAGGTGAAGTTTTTTCTTCTTTTTGCTACCGTAGGAATTATAAAAGGCCCGCCTTATGGTATATCAACACCGGAGAAGGATACCTGCAATAATTTCATCTTCCTAGCTCCACCAGTTTGGCAGGCCGTTAAGGGGAACTCTTTTCACTTTTTGAACCCTTATATTTACCACGTTCCTTAGCCCATATTCCAGGGAATACATATATTAAATTTTGTGTTTTGCCAATCACAATATTTCTATATAGGAAAATGATATTAATTAAAAAAAAATATAAGTAAAATATCAATCCTGCAACACGTAAAAATTACTATCATATTTATTAATATTTTTTGGGACAAATTATAGCATTCAAGCCCGACCAAGAGATATGGATTTCGGTCCGGTAAGCATACACACTTCGTGGAAGGGACTTGATTAATATAATATAATGTCCAAAATATAAACGTAATAAATATTATAAAAATTTTGAATCAAAGTGCCAAAATAGTTGAATTAAAAACATTCGGTAAAAGGTGATTTTAAATGGGAATTTAATCCTATTGGTATGTGTTTGATATGAGGCTCCATATAATATTCAATATCATAATATCAACCAAATTCCTACGTTTTTTGTGTCTTAATGCCATTTAAGCCTACTTTAGATAGGACCTTTCTATGAATATGGATAAATTTAAACAAATTTCGTCCTCGGGTCGAGGACTGCTCATGTTGCAAATTTAACATAAATAACTTTTGTATTTGTAACTTGTAGTTAGATCCCAAGGTATTTATGAACGGACAAACATCGTAAAATCAATTGAGAAAATTATTCTGTGTCGATTTGTATTCTATAAGGTGGGTCTAGGTCTAATGCTTTTGGTAATTACAAACATCATCACAAAACTTGTATACCCTTTCCACGTATGTGTTTTATTAAAAAAAATATTTTGTAGTATTTTGAAGTTTAATAAAAGTTTTCCGTTGCTTATATACAAAATTATTGTAATTCAAATCACAAAAACTTCATAAATACACGCACATACACAAATACATTCACACAAAAAGTTACTTAAAGCCAAGCATACATACATTTTGTAGATTCAAAAAAGGAAATAAATACAAAAAAGAAAATAATTTCAAATAAATGATAAAATCATTTATTTTTTAAGAAATTGGTAGATAAAATTTAAACATTTATTTTAACTGATTATAACATTTGTTTGTTACGGATGTGACAGTTGATTAAACTACGTTAAAAAATAAATAACGGAAGTCATTTGGTTTAAATAAAAATTAAGTAGACTGGTTTTTAAAAGAAATGTCATTTTTTGTAAATGATATTTTTTGGTATTTTGACCTTTAAACTAATTTAAGTGTAGTTAACAAAAAAAATAACACCCTTTACTTGTTATTTATGCAATAATATTTAATCTGCATATAATAAACCACATTAAAAGATGTTTACAAACTCAATGAATTGCTCAAAATATATGTATGTATTTACAATAGCGTGTCCCTGGAATACAAACAGAAGAAACGAATTCATTGTGATAAGCGAATTTTGTGGCAAACTGCATGCTGCCGCGGACATTTAAGTTGGAAAATTGTGTGTTCGTTGTCCTAGAATACAGTCGGCATACAATTCGATTATCAAATTGAATCTGTCATTATTTTGCCGATTTCACTATAAAAACCTTCTAAGGATTAGATATAAAAACCAAAATTTTGCAACAATAAATTTCTTGTTAAACGATGGCAATTTCTTAAAATACTTTTGTAAGTAATGTAAAATTTTTAGAAATAATTAACTTCATCATCAGATTCTGAGGAACCACATGATATTGAAAATTTTATATATATATGTTCTATAACGAAATTTATATATATTTATAATAAAATCACTTTATTTATTTAAGTTTTTTGATGTGTTGCAATTAAGAACTGCTTTAACACAAAGTTTGAAATTATGGTATTGAGGGACTCGCTGTATTTTACAAATACAGTGGAGACTAAAAGTGTAACAGGGTTGAATATGTTTATACACTTAAAATAGTTCGTAAGTTAAAATAAAAAAAAATGCTATTTACATGAAATGATATTTCATTTAAAAACCGGTCTACTTAATTTTTATTTAAACTAAATGTCTTTTATTATTTAGTTTTAAATATTGTTTGAATAACTGACACATACGTAAGAAACAATTGAATGATCAGTAAAAATAAATGTTAAAATTTTACCTACCAAGTTATTAAAAAATAAATTTATTATTTATTTCTATTTATATTTATTATATAATTACAAATTATATATAAATACCCTAACCGAGCACTAGCAACAAATGCCATCGGCTCATTGTAGCGAAAACAGACCGGAGCCTCTG
The DNA here is from genome assembly GCA_949748255.1 of Eustalomyia histrio. Classification (NCBI taxonomy): domain Eukaryota; kingdom Metazoa; phylum Arthropoda; class Insecta; order Diptera; family Anthomyiidae; genus Eustalomyia; species Eustalomyia histrio. The sequence continues at coordinate 210,487,892 of OX456523.1, read as the reverse complement.
ATGGGAATCGAACCCACGACCCCCGCACTGATAAGCTAGCACGTTACCAACTAGCCTACCGGGGCGCTCAAAAAAAAAACATATAAAAAATAAATTACTTTTATCATTGATTTGAAATTGTTTCTGATTTTTTTTAATCTACAAAATGTGTGTGTCTACAGACACTTTTTGTGTGAATGAGTGTGTGTGTGTTTATGAAGTTCTTGTAATTTGAGTTGAAATAATTTTGTATACAAGCAACCAAGTTTTATAAAAAAATTGAAACTTTTTGAATATTTTTTTTGAAATATGTAGACGGCAAACAAAATTTTAATTTGAAACAACTGTAACGGACACAAATAAATCACATATTTCCGTTTAGTGGGTAAATTTTTATAAAATTATAAACAAATGAAAAAAATAAATAAAATTGAAAAAAATCGGTAAATTATTTCAAACAACTGTATAATAAAGTTAGTATAGATATCTCTTTTAAAAATAAATGTGTTTCTTTACTTTTAAATGGAACGGAAAACTTTTTTATTAAACTATAACCAGTAAACTATTCCGAGTGTATGAATGGATTTAAATATTAAATTATAGAATTTTGCTAAAATTCGATCATTTTATATTTTCTACGCAGAGAAAACAGATTCATTATGACAACCGAATTTCTTGCCAACGCAATAGTTTGGTTGGACCAACCGAATTATTTCGTAGTTGCAATTAAATGTATTCCTAATGTATTCTGATGAAATTCTGTTGTTTTAACCGAATTTCTGTCGCGACAAAAAAATATTTCAAACCATTCGGTTGACAAAAAATTCGCTTGTCATAATGATCAGTGTATCACAATCCAAATTTTAAAGAAATATAAATTCTCACACAGAGAAAACAGATTCATTATAACAATGATTGCTTGTCGCAACTGAAATTCGGTTAATAGAGAAGGCTTGCATTAACAAAAATATAGTGGGCGGTAAATATGTATCTGGCCCTAACTCCCCCTATAAGTCCCCAAATTCGGTCACAAAGTGATCTTTATACAAGGGCTTCTGGTAGGCTGAGGCTCAGGTATTTTTTGTGTTCACCTTTTACCTTTCAAAAAATGTAAGGGCGAAGTTTTTGTGAATTGTAACCTGCCAAAAAGTCCTATCACAATGTCTGACAAGTATGTTCTTCTGATGATTGAAACTGAATAAAATATAAGGTTCTAATTTGATTTTGTGGTGTCCATCTGTCTGACTGCCTGTTTGTCAAAAAGTAATGAGTGAAAATTTGAAGGTACATCTAAATTTTCAATAAAAATTGTTATATTTTAGTACAATTTCTTAGAAGTGACTGGCAATTTTTTTCACCAAAAAAAATTTTTTTACCACTAAAATTTTTTTACCACAAAAATTGTTTAAACGCCATAAACATTTCTTCACCAAAAAAAAAAAAAAAAATTTGGAACTCAATAATTTTACGTCTAAATTTTTTACATTATTTTAAACAGGGTAAACCATTGTTATTTGAGAATCGGCACAGCCGAGTTTTAGTCATAATTTCTAATTTTTGCTTCTTTTCTTCAAAATCAAAAAAAGAAAAAAAAAAATACCAATAGCTCATTATCTCTATATATTTTTTTTTTGGCAAACATTTTTTCGGAGGTTATATATCACCCTCATCCCCTACATCGGGTAGCATTTATGAAGACAAGTGGATGGACATTCATGGTGTGTACCGGGTATAAAAATTTATTGAAAAATAACTTTGCGACTAACGTGATTTCCATTGCATATCGGAAAGCTTTGTGCAGCGAATTTATTAATGTCCTAAAACTGAATTCTAAGAGGCGCTCGCTTACATAGGTGCCCAGAACTTGATGTGGTTTTCAAAGAAAGTCTATATCTCTGCATAAAATGAAAAAGCGCGAAAATTTAAAACGCTGCATTCAAGCGCCTTTTGCATTGAATGCAATATGTTCCTTTGCTGCATTACATCCCGCGACTATGATAAATATTTTCAAGTTTATAATATTTCACATAAATTTCAAAAAGAATCTTATTTTTAATAATAAATTTTTGCCAAGCAAAATTAGGGGCCAAAGGTTTAATTTTCATTGACCAATAGCCTGTTTTTCTATAAAAAAAAGTATAAAAAAATTATAGTAAACGAAATATTTGTAATACAATGGCATTTTCAACCGCAAGCCTCATAACTTTAATCATATTGATATTTGACAACTAAAGTGTCACGATGGGTTTTTCCGATATTAATGAAGTTCGGAACAGTTAAAGAAGACAATAGAAGAAAATCGTTTCTTAGTGACGCAGTGAAATTACTTCTTATAAAATAAGTTACAAGAAAAAAAGATATGAAATAACTTCCAAAAATTTGCAAACAAACTAACAATTGTTGCAGAATGAAATAACACCCAAATCTTTGGGACATTTTGATGCCTGTATTCATTACGAAATAACGTAGAAATATATGGTAAACTTAAACAAAATTTCAAAACATTTCTCAGTCAAATGAAATATTTAAAATGTTTAGAAACTTAGTTAATTTAGGAAACAAAGAGACAAAAACTATTAAACGAGCTTCCTTAGTTAAAAGCTAACAGTCATAATTCTGGACAAATCCAATGCTATTACACTTTTACTTCACACTGTAAATCAAATGCATTTAAAATAAACAGAAATATTTACAAACACAAAGATAAGTTAAACAAACATAACACTTTTGAAAATTAAAATAAATATCAAAACATATACAAAGAAAGATATAAAAAATGTAATTTTAATTATTTTGGTGACACTTTTTTGCAATATAAAAATAGATTTATTAATGTAGTAAAAATAAGTGCGGGCCGGAATTTTGTAATACCAAGACTCTTATTCACAACATCGCTTTTAGCCTGATCAAAAAATTGAACACACATATTAAGCGTCTTATTGCGAGTGAAAAATTAATTCACAAAATATTTTGCGAATATTTTTTTCTTGTAGAGGAAAGTGTTGAACCTTGGTAATTAATTTTCTTTTTTATTTTTCACTTCTTTTAAATGTATTATTAAAAATTTTACCGAAAAAAGTTGTTTCATTTTAGCTTTAATTTCAACAATATTCTTTAGAACGAGAACAGAGAAATATATTGCAAGTTTCCACTTTAAACTTATACTCGCTAAATTAGGCGATAATTCGTTTCTGGTAGCTTTAATAAAGGAATTTATTAGCAGCAAAATTTAATTATTTTTTTGTTACATTTTTTAATGCATGTTTTAATTTCAAGTTTCAGACTACTATCTTAATATAAGCCAAAAATAAATGAATTGAGACTGCAGTAGATTTGCTTCCAAGAAAACGGCGCAACTGAACACACCCAGAAAACAGATTCAAGCTGACAACCGAATTAGTTGCCAATCGAATGTTTCAGTTGCAGCAACCTAATATTTTGGTTGTGACTACCGAATTGTTATTGAGGCAACCGAAATACTGTTGAGACAGTCAAATTACTCATGTCTGAATCGGTTTTTAGTTGTCACAACCGAAAAATTTGGTTACTTCCCCCAAACCATTCGATTGGATACAAATTCGGTAGTCAGCACGAATTTGTTTTATCTGTGCACCGAGCTCATGCCTTTTTGGCGACTTGAAGCGGCCAGCAAGATTGCCAGGCTTACCCGCTTCAGACTTATTATTTGTAAAAACTCCTAATAAGGATATCCGAAAAGAGTGCGTGAGCTTATTGCGCTAAAAGGAGCCCAATTGATCATCAGCCATTTCTGCTCTTCAAAAATTAATACAAAAAACTTAAAGGTCCAAATAAATGTTAAAATAAAATATATTATGTTCTATAATTTCAAAAATCTCGGGTGACTGTTTCTGGGTCTCCCTGTATATAAGAAATATACTGTTAAAAAATAGCCATAGACTGTTAGTCCTTCTTGGTCGTACATTCAAACCTATCTACTCTTTCACAAATGACAGCAACATTTGTGATTAATTTTATTTAATTTAAAAGGTCGAGAGCATAAGCAGATAATGAGTTACACAGTTAAGCGGGAGCTTTTGATAATATCAGAGTGGATTCTTGCAAATCGATTATAATGAACGTAAAACCCTATGTTGTATGTTGATTCATATAGATGTGGAGTCCTCAACGCCACTAATCAAATGAATGGCATCGGTACTGAAGAATCGGCAACTCTAGATGGGCAATTCGGACAAATTTTCATTGGAATTATCACGTTTTTTAAATATCGAAAAAAGTCTAGATGCAATAAGTACTTCACCCCATCCTATCTTCTAATTATCTATACCACTTATATCCGGCGAAAAATAGAATACAACTCCCATATATGGTCAGGAGGTTCAAAGGCTATTTTGAAATTTTCGGACGGTGTACAAGGAAGGTTGTTTTCGCTTATCAATGACAGTAAGGTATTCAGTGCTACTGATTCATTAGAGCATCGCACAGTGGGGTGAAAGATATGTAAAAAGAGGATTAATTCAGGGAAGCCTGTAATTTATAACACAATTTTTTTTTTTTTTTGGTTTTCTGTGTATATTGATTACTAAAAAAAAAACTTTTATTGGAAAATTTTAGTGAAATTTTAATTTTATTTTTTTAATAGCCTAAAAACTAAAAAAAACTATGTAATTTTTTCAAACAATTTAAATATTACCAAGCTATCAAGCCTTTAATTGATACTTTAAGATTTTTTAAATAAATTTTAAGTTTTTTTAGAAATTTATATTTCTAAAATATATATTACAAAACTGCAAATATTTGTTGTTTTTTTAAATTAATTTTAAAAATTACAAATAAGAAAGCCTCTGATTATATAAAATATGGAATTAAAATTATCTCCATAATTATCCTTATCTTCATTATAATCATCATCTTCATTATTATCATCATCATCATCGGAAATATTTGGCAGAATAAGCATATCAAGTGCTGTTTGTGGTAAATTTAAATTATGTAGTTTTATATCATAATGTTTGTTTTTGCTTGATATTAGAGGATCTGAAGTTATAAGAAACCGAATAAAAATGTCTTCATTCGATTTTCCGCGACTGCATTTACGAGCATATTGTTCTCTAAAATTTTTAAAGTCTTTATAACGAGCATCTTGTGCCTACTCAGAAAGTTGGCCTATTGGCAATAGAGTACGGGAGGCATATAAAACCCAGTGTAAAGTTTTACGAAATGATTTTACGAATGAGTCGCGACATTTTTCGATGTGAATCTCGTGTCCACAGGAAATAACAATAATTTTCTATTAATTCTACATCAATTTTTGTAGTTTTAGCAGAAACTTTTGCATTTCAGAAAAACCGCCTGGCAGTTTTACCATCATTAGAATTTTCTAAATCTGGGTTTGGTTGGTCAACGATAAGTCCAGTTTGCTCTTTGAATTCTTGTTGAATGCATGATTTTGTATCAGAAACAATTTTTTATCATCTGCCATTTTTTTATAGTAATTTTATGTAGCAGGCACTCCAAAAATCTAATCCATCCATGAAGAAATTTTAAATTATCCACATTTACTTCTATTGCGATCATTTTATCAACTGAGTTAAACTCTTAACTTGTTGCTTTGTCTATTACAAAAATCATACCTACAACAAACGAAACAAAACAAATTTAAGTTAATGTATTTCACAAAATTTCAAATATTTTTAAATGAGGCAAAAACGTGCAAGATTTTTTTTGATTATGCAAGCTTAAATACCATATTTGAAGAATATATAAAAAGTTTTGCCCAAGTATTCTCACAAATAATTTGAAAATAAAACTTTTCTTTAAAAAAAAACTTATTTTTTGACCAATTTAAAAAAAAAAAGTTTAAGAATATTTCCGAAATATTTTTCTTTACAAAAAGTTATTATGAAATTAGTCAAATACCTGAAGTTTATGGATCCATTTAAAAAAATAGTGTGTTCTAAGAAAAAATTCGCACATATCGTAATTAAAATATCTTGATTTTTACTTTTTAACAAATATTGCCAAATAAGCAAATATGATTAAATTATGGGAGCATATAACAAAAAAAAAGTAAACAACATAGATCCATAATTTTTACAGTTATTGGTGTTGAATTTTATCTCCTTTTATATGGTATCAAATATTTATACGAAAAAATAGTTTAATTTTTTGAATTAATCCTCATTTTTGGGACTATTCACCCCAATGTGCATCGTCAGAATGTGGGCAGTGTGACACTGTCCTAACAATATTACCATGGAAGGTGTTCTTCTCCCTCGATTCTAAGTTTTTGTCCGGTATACTCGCTTGTCCAGTAGAGCTTATCCGTTTCTGTTCGATTGTATAGTGAATTGCACAAAGCATTATGGGAAGAATTCAGATAAGTCATATGTGGAATAAACTCCCTGCAGAGGTCTTCCCTGACAACTAAAACATAGAGAAACTCAAGTCTAATATCCATGCGCGTTACTCCCGTTTTACTCCTTCCCATAACCTATTTTCCTGGCATCAACATAATGCACTGCATGTGTTGGGTTCAAGCCCTGAGAATTGATATAATTAAAAAGTGGTCCAAAAATATATTTAATTCCAGGTTGGACTGGCCACCGAGAGCTCTAACCACTAAACCAACGAGACATATAATATTTGATATAATATTTGATAGATTAAAGTGTAAATGAATAATAACTACTGGTTCATCGTTTGTTGCAAGTCACATCAGTCGATCATAATTCTGAAGTTGGGTGCAAAATCTTAGAATTACAGGTTTGTTGTTCCTGCGCTCACCAAGAGATGTCACTGCTAGCTCCAAACTTTTTTTTTCTCAAGTTTTTATAACTGTCCTGAGAACACATGCAAAGTAACAAGTCATTCTGTCAATTCTTTCTTTGTTTACAAGTCATTTGAAGTTGACGTGTCATTGATTTTTTTTAATATGAAAAAAAGGGTTTAAAAGTAAATGAAATTTATGAGCAATTCTTAGAAGTGTATAAGGAGTCCTCACCTTCAAAACGCACCGTTGAATTTGGGGCTGGTGAATTTAAACGTGGTCGTACCAGCCTTAAAGACGATCCACGAGAAGGACGACCAAAAACTGCAACCACAGCAGAAATCATTGAGCAGGTACATAATATGCTTAGTGAAGATCCAAGTTTGACTAAGCGTGAAATTGCTAATGCCATAGGCATCTCAGACGAACAAGTACTCCATATTTTACATGAAGAATTACGTATGAAAAAACTGTTTGGAAAGTTTGTGCCGCACACCTTAACAATTCAACAAAAACTGGATCGAAAACAAATTTCTCAGCGTAATTTGGAGCGTTTTAAGCCGAATAAAACCGACTTCTTGCGTCGTTTTATAACTATGGATGAGACTTGGATCTACCACCATGATTCTTAATTGAAACAAGAACGTTTACAGTGGACTAAAGCTGGTTGTTCAGCTCCAAAGCAAGTGAAGTCACAACGATCAGCAAAGAAGTTTATGTCATCAGTTTTTTGGGATGCAAAAGGAATTTTGTTGATTGATTATCTTCAGAAAGGTAAAACAATCAACTCTGAATATTACTGCAGCCTTTTGGATCAGCTGGATGAAAAAATTCGTGAAAAAAGGCCTGGTTTAAAGAATAAAAAAAATCATTTTTCATCAAGACAATGCACCTGCTCACAAAAGTGTTTTGACGATGGCTAAATTCAAAGAATTAAAGTACGAATTGCTTGAACATCCACCGTTTTCACCAGATTTGGCTCCCAGCGACTACTATCTCTTCAGAAATCTCAAACAATTCCTTCGTGGAAAGCATTTTTCGTCGAATGAAGAGGCCATAGCAGCCGTAGACGGTTATTTTGCAGAGCTTCCGGAAAACCATTATATGGATGGTATAAAATTATTGGAAGATCATTGGAACAAGTGTATTGAGCTTCTAAGAGATTATATTGAATAAAAAAATATATTTCGTAACAAAAATAGTATTCTTTCATTTCGAGCGCAGGAACTTTTCAACCAACCTGTAGAAATAAAAAATATTTTCTATTAATGTTACCTAGTATATTGCTAAACAATAAACTCATTGCTTACTCTGCGTTTAAAAATAAAAGCTGTCCAAATAAGTTATACCCTATTACCCGTATTTACCAAAAGAAAGTGCAGTGAATTCATTAAAATTGATGAAGCATACTGTAAATGACATTGCAGACACTGTGTTTTATGCAAACAATGAGTGACACATGAATACAAAACCAAAATGAAAGAAGGATATAATACCGCAGGATATTATTTTATAACTATAATATTTACATTAAGTAAACATACAAAAAAAAATTACCACAGTACATATTTGCTTTTTATATACGAGTATAAAGGATTAAACTTTTTTAAACATGTTAGGCAGTAATAGTTTCCTTCTTTTTTTTTTTTGTTGTTGGTTGATGTAGGAAATGCAAACTATACATTACCCCTTTTACAAACAAAAACAATGTATATGTATGTACAACGTAGTTTTTGTAAATAAAAATACTTCCGAGTGCAATGTAATCACTTGCGGCAGTTTGTATACCCTACACATATCATTTCATGTTAAATGGTAGTTATCAATTTATTACAATAGTTGTGATACGTAGAAAACGAACCAAAGATTTAGTTAAGCTTTTAGGAGTTACATTTTAAGGAAAATAATTTTTCCATTAGTGATTTTATTGTATCGAAATTAAAAGGCTTTAAAATTGTGTTGCAAAATTTTAAAAATGCTTGCTTTAAATATAAATAATCATTATAGCGCAAGATATAGTCCAATATAACATCATATGCTTTACTTTTTAACTTGTGATTTCAAAACTGCAACTAGTAGTTTATTTTCTTTCATATACCATTCAATATAAGGTTTTCCTAAAAAGAAAAAAACCTAAAAAATAGATTTTTTTAACAAACTCTTTACTCAATTTTTGTGTAGATCGATTCAATTTGTTGGTTAGTCGAACAAAAAAAAAGAAAATAATACAAAAATCATACTGCCAAAAGTACTTTACCTATACAAATCACATAATTTATATTTGATCAAAAGTTTGTTAACAATTTTACACAAAACTTACCATATACTCCAATTAAGTTTGTTTGATTTTTTTTTACAAGTACAAAAGTTAAATAAAGATGAGCAAAAATAAAATTTCAAAAGTTCTTTTAAAAAGTTAGGAATACAAATTTTAAAAAACAAATTGAAATATTTGATAGACAAGACTTTCATATGAAAACTAATTTATAATTTATTTTATACCAGCAAAAAAAGTGTCAGTAGTTCTTTAGTTATTTCTTTTTTTATTGATTCCAAAGTTGCACTTGGCGTTCTTTTACAGCTTTTTGGAAGTTATTTTAAGGAACTGCCAAAATAATTCATGTTTGCATCTTAAAAAAGTAGTGATTTGGATATTAAACCGATGCTTATCTTAAAAAAAACTTCTTTGCTAGCTTCTGAAGCATAATTTTTTTACCTGTATGTTATTCAAATAATCTTTAAAACATAAGTTGTCACAGATTCATAGATATATGAGCAACAGTTTTAATGAGTTATCATTATTAGTTAAGTAAATTTTTGTTATACTTTTGTTTAAAATTTTACACAGCGTTGTTTCACACTGAGTTAATTATTAGTTAAGTCAATTTTCTTTTATTTTATATAATTTGTTGACGTTTTCTTTTGATCAATTGTTAATTTAATGAAATGTCACAATGACCATTTTGGCACAAACGGCGGCCCAAACAGTCACTTTCTGCTCATGCAATGGTGTTTTCTAGATCTAGTGTGAATTTTCCGGGGAAATTTTTTTGTTAATGCCACCACAGAGTGAAAATGGTCATCGACAATTTTTTTCGACATATTTTTAGTATGCATCGTCACTATTTCGTAAAGCGATACATGGTAAAAATTGTACTGAATTGATGCTTCAGAAATGTTGCCATATCGATATCAAATCCTGAATTCGTGTAACATGTATTAAAAATCCTAAAAAGTATGTATTTTCATTTTTAACTAACGAGGTGGTGGTAAATTTTACCCTCTCTTTAACTTTTTTATAAAATTCTTCCTGCTATTGCGCTCAATCAATTTATATCTCTTAGTATCTTCTCGAATTGTGATCATTGTTATTCAGTTGTATTTTGGCTGAGCTAGACATAGCACGAGCGGAGCTACGCACATGCTGGTGTAAAAATTACCACTCGTCAGCATTTACGTAAGTTATTCATTAAAAATATTTTACCACCACGTCAGCGTTAGCGTAAGTATTTAGTAGAAACAAATTTACCCCACATCAAAATTAACGTAATATTTTCATGGAATTATTTTTACCACTCGTCCGTTTTCTTGTTGGTAAAAAATTTTTTATTTCAAAAACGTTATATTATACATTTTTAAACTACACTACAAATCTGCTGTATCATGCTTTTATGGAAAAACCGGGTTCAAGTGGTCAGCATTGGAACCAACACGCTGCGTAAAAATTCTACATAATATTGTGCGGTTACCAGTTGCTGCACAATCGCAATCGGAAAAGGATTTATGTGGTTATTGGTCGCGTTTTAGAACATACAAATACAAAATCAGAAGAAAAATTTGATCTAACAGCACAAATTAAAGCGAAAATGCTTGATAAAATATAATTGCGTGCATTTTTCGGTATCTTGATTTATACATCCGTATTTAAGTCTAACCACGAGGCCGCTCAATTTATTTTTGCAACTGATGGAACGGGCATAGAAGTTTGTAGAGCTACAATGTCCAAGGCATGGTTTCTTTGTATTCTAAATTGCTTAAGATTTAATAACTGTTGTGATAGACAAGAACGATTATTAAACGACCCATTAGCAGCAGTTTCTGATATGTTCAACAAATTTATAGAAAACTGCCGAAAAAGTTATTCAATTGGTATTCATGCCTGCATTGATGAAATGTTGGTATCATTTCGGAGAAAGAAGCAAGTTCAAAATTTACATGCCAAAGAAACTCGCAAAATATGACATTAAGATAATGTCATTAATTGATGCACGCACACAATATTTTGCAAATGCTTATATGTACTTTGGAAAAAAGTCGGATAACGTTGGTCTGACAAATGAAGAAAAACGACTTGCAGTACCAACAAAATCAGTAATAAGGCTGCCTAAAATATTAGAAGGAAGTCGAAGAAATATAACTGCTGACAATTGGGTTTAATCACTCCAGCTGGTGGAATAACTTAAAAACCAGAACTTTTTTATTTAGGTACGCTGAAAAAGAACAAAAGAGAGATTCCACCAGAATAGACCGTTAGGATCCTGCTTATATGGTTTTTCCAAAGACGTCACTATTTTATCCTACGTGCCTCGTCAAAATCGTGTTGTTGTATTATTATCCTCCATGCATCACAAAAAAGAAGATGATCCACTTATTTTAAAATCTGCAATAAAAGCTGATTATAACAATACAAAAGGTGGAGTGGATGAGCTTGATAAGAAATGCTCGATTTATTCATCCGGTCGACGTACACGCTGCTGGCCATTAGCCATATTTTATAGAATTGTGGATACTTGTGGTGTCAAGTATTTCATTATTTCAACCTTCATAGGAATATGATAACTGCTCAAGGGGAGACTTTTTAAAAAAGCTTGCAAGACAAATAATTTTACAACATTTGCAAAGACGTCAACACAACCAAAAGCTCCCTCGTTTATTACGAGACACAATTGGTAACATAAAGCAAAAAACTATACACTTTTGTCTGTAATTTAGTAAGCCAATTTGTATGGGATGCAGCAAACGTATATGCTTACACCGTGCAAACACAGATTTTGATGAGTAAAAAACCACCTAAAAGGTGTAATTAAAAATATAGTAGCTTATTTTTAAAAAACAAATAATTATCAAAAAATATTTTCTACAACATTTTTTTTAGTAAAATTAAGAGGGGTGAAATTTACTGTCACGTCATAAACTATGTCCCAAAATTTCACCTCGACAGTTAAAGGTTAAACATTCGTTTCTATTATATAAATAATATTATGAACTCAATTTTTTTTGGAAAATTACCGTTTATTATCATCTGAAAGCTAGTAAAAAATATGAAAAACTATAAGACATTCAGGATGAACACAGTTAAAGGCATCGAGCCAATCACTATCTAAGTTCCTTTTGATTCTGCACATCCTTGGCTTCTTATGTTTTTTGTTGGCTTTTGATTTTGCATTCTGTGCATTCTATTCTTTTTTGCTATTAACATTTTACAAATTGCAGAATTTTAACAGTATATTTAAACATTTTTGTTGCTAACTTCAGAAATCATATTACAAATTTTTGAAAACCAATTTGCTAAAATTAGCAAAAAAAATTACTAATTTTCAAAAAGTGGATATTGAAAGAAATTTTATTTCTAATAATAAAATTTTTTATACCTACAAACTTTAAGTGCCTTAAAATGCTAAATGGGTTGAGAAAAGGTGTAGGAGGTGAAAATACATTTCACAACCGACTCATGTCCAAAAATAGGACATCTACTTGAAATAGCATTTAAAACCTTTGTAGGTCCAAAAATCAGTCCTTAAAACAATTAAAATTTGGCCTTAAAATCCAAAAAATTTATCAAAAATATTTTTCAAAACAAAAAATAGCAAATAAAAAAAAAATGATTTTATGTTTTTACTATTTTTTATGTGTTCGATTTTTTTTTTTAAATTTGTCTAAAATATTAAAAAAAAAAAAATAAATAATAAATTTGTATGTTTGAATTTCAAAAGAAATAAGCAGCTTTAAAGTATTACTATCTAAAAATAATTAAGTTAATTTTTTATACTAATTTGGTTGTACTAATATTAATAATATTGTTACACGAAATTTCTACACCTAAAAATTTTTTTACACTAATTTTAACAGCTGGAAAAATCTAGTGTCGTAATAAACTAGAAATAACTAGAATACCTGACTACTCATACAAATACTGGTACTCGATGACGCAGTAGTTCAGTTCATAAGTAAAACGCAGAGTGTGAAGAACTAAAGTGTGGCTAAAGTTTAGTTTATCTAAATCGTGTAAATAAAGTGTGCTATTAAAGTGTATTTCTGTAGTTTTTAGTGACGGTTATAAATAAATAGAACTATAAATAATTTCAAACGGTGTTTATTATTTGCAATATAGGAAGAACTCGATTTATTTAAAAGGTAAATAAATCAACGATTTTATAAAGGGTAAAATCGTAACAATATTTAGTAAATTTTTTTTGCTGATTTTAGCAAACTGATTTTAAATTTCACTTTACAAAATTTACTATAATTTAGTAGCGGCTACTAACTTTTCTACTAATTTCATTGTACTACACATCAACAGAGAAGTGATAAGCAAAAAATACCGCTGGGATCGAATTAGCAAAATTTCTCGTTATAAGAGCAAAATTTTTAGTTGCCATTACAGCCTTTTTTCGGTGAATGTACTATGGAAGAATAGTAATTATTTGTGAGACATAACAACCATGGTTTATTCCTGTCCCTGAAATTATTTTGCCTTAAGCCAACACTCAGGGTATGCTCCCATAAAATGTACTGCATTTATGTGTTGATACCAGGAAAATAAATAATGAGAACGAGGAAAGAGGCAGTAGTGTTTGGGGACCCTAGGTTTGAATTAGGATTTCCAACTATTATATGTAAATTATTTTAATTCGAATTATGCAAAAAATGATCCGCTGCGTCGTGCCTTGATAACGGGTTTTATGCTTCCTAAGTATTTTCAGTATCGTAAACATAAACATCGATTTAAGTTTTATTAACTGTTATTCTATATATATAAATATGCAAAAAGTTCACTAATGTACTGTTGAACTTTACGATTTTACCCAGCAAAAAGAGTGGCAGAAGTTATTCAGTATAAATAGCTTTTGCATAAAACGTACGAAATTTATGTTGAGTACATATGACTCCTAAAATAATTTGGTTTAGAAAATTGCGCTATTTTTTAAATCAAAATCATAAAATAAATAAAATCGATTTTATTAATTCTGAAGCAAAAACTTGAACCGATTTTTGTTTTTAAATGTGCCCCACATGGGAATCTCTTGGATTTTCCTGCGGCGTTTTTGAAATTTTTAGGCCTTATTCATGATATGAGACCCACACAAAATTAATTAGAAATGATTAATTGCAAAATCAATTTATTATTTTTTTTTCTATTTTATTTATTATTATTTTATTTTTATTAACAAGTAGATTTTAAGTTTTTTGTTCAACAATGCATAAAATAGGATTGCAATTATTTGCAGAATTATACTGACATTATTTTATTTGCATAATGAAAAATACCAATATATCTACAATTAATAAAATAATTTATTTAAATCATTAATGATGTTGACTTTAATAAAATAATAAACATTAAGTTATATAAATTTTTTTTTACAATCAGAAAAAAAAGTTGGTATAAAAATTTGTAAACGGTTTTCAATCCCACTTTATTATTTTTGTACTGATTTTTAGTAAAAAAATTATTATTTAGCAAATCTTTTTGCTATTCACATTTTACAAATTACAGAGTTTTTACAGAATACTTACAAATTTTTGATGCTAATTTCAGAAATCATTTTATAAATTTTTAAAAACCGATTTGCTAAAATTACCAAAAAAAAATTACTAATTTTGAGAAAGTGGATATTGAAGGAAATGTTATTTCTAAATAAAATTACCACCTACAATCAGAAAAAAAAAGTTAGTATAAAAATTTGTAAACGGTTTTCAATCCCACTTTACTATTTTTGTACTGATTTTTAGTAAAAAAATTATTATTTAGCAAATCTTTTTGCTATTTACATTTTACAAATTACAGAGTTTTTACAGAATACTTACAAATTTTTGATGCTTATTTCAGAAATCATTTTACAAATTTTTTAAAACCGAATTGCTAAAATTACCAAAAAAAAATTACTAATTTTGAGAAAGTGGATATTGAGGGAAATGTTATTTCTTACACCTACAATCTTAAATTGCCTTAAAATGTTACAAAGACTAATGTCAGACTAATGTCTGAAAATAGCACAACCACATAAAAATATCACTAAAAATTAAAATTTGACCTTAAAAGTAAAAAAAATGACTAAAATATTTTTCAAAACAGAAATTACCAAATTAAAACAAAGTGATTAATTCGTTTATGTTTTAACAATTTTTAATATTTTTAAGCCTTTGATTTTTTTTTTTAAATTTTGTATAAAATATTTTTTGAAAAAAAAAAAAATAAATAAAATAAAAGAATTTTGATGCTCGATAAAATAAAATTGTAAATTTTGAACTAATATTAATAATATTTAAAAAGTGAATAGTATAGTAGGATTTTAAGATCATATCATCTTCTTTTTAATTATTTTTATTGTAAAGAAACATGAAAATTTTTATTCTCTATAACTTACTAATAAAAATTTTCATGTTTCTTTACAATAAAAATAATTAAAAAGAAGATGATATGATCTTAAAATCCTACTATACTATTCACTTACAAAATAACAGATCAACAATTCATAAAATTCCATTACTTTACACACAAGGATACAGTGCAAAATATAATTCAAAATATTGTCTATTCATTAACTATCAACATAGATTAAGTTGTAGATTTAATATGGATTGGGACAAACATTTTATATTAAATGCTTCATATAAGCTGTGTTATTTGATACTTTAAGAATTAAAGTTCATAATAAAAACTGTAAAATATAGAGGATAAATATAAATTGTTAAATTTCGTTGATGTTAGTCTAATTGTGTTTGTTGTTTACAAGTTTGTTAGTTTGTTTCCTTACACTCAATATAAAATAGACAATCATCAACAAGCAATGACCACAAAGGCAGAAGAAGAGCATGGATATTGACAAGGTTGGGTAGCGCCAACCGAAAATACTAAGTATTCTATCCTGCTGGCTCAGTGGAATTTCTAAATTTTTATTTTCTATAACTTACTAATAAAAATTTGCATGTTTCTTTAGAATAAAAATAATTAAAAAGAATATGATATGGTCTTAAAATCCTACTATACTATTCACTTACAAAATAACAGATCAACAATTCATAATATTTAATATTTATTTTTTTTTTGCTGATTTTAGCAAACAGATTTTAAATACCACTTTACAAAAAGTATACCAAAATTTAGTAGCGGCTACTAATTTTTCTCCTATTTTCATTGTACTACACGTCAGCAGATATTTGTTGCTGGCGAAAAATACTGCTTGGCTCAAATTAGCAAAATTTCCCGTAATAACAGCAAAATTTTTAGTTGCCATTACAGATTTTTTTTGTTGAGTGTAGGAAAATTTTTCATATTTTATGTTTTGTCGTTATAAAAAAATTCTGTTGCTGTTATTGAGCAATGCGAGTTGAGACTGTGCTAAATAATTTCAACAGCAAGTTCAAGTCACACAAACAGAACATAGTCCATTGCGTCGTGAAAAGGAAAACAATCAACACTTAAATGTTCATTAGAAAATTTTTATTTATGAATGACCAAAAATTGCATTCGATTCAGTAGGTCTGCTAGAAGTCCATATCAAATAGCCACATGGTGACTATTTTCTATCAATTTTAGTTTATGTGGTAATATAAATTAACAAACTTCGCTAATATAAATTTCTTATCCCGTTCTATTCCATTTTCAATTGATTAAGTATTAATTACAACGAATTAAAAAAAACAGTACCATTCATTGAAATAAAACACCTGAAATCATTGTCATCGAATGAATTAGTTGCAATTTGAACAATTGGATATGTTTTGTTTTTAAATAACTTGAATTTCAATCTATTTTGTTTTATTTTATTTTTTTAATTCTTAATTTTTGTTTTTATGTAATATTTTCATATGTTTTTAAGTTGCTTTAAATGGGTATGATGAGTTCTGATAATATGTTAACTAAATCAATAGAGTTTTCTATTGATCAAACTCTTAACAGTTGAATTAAGCTAAATATGGGTGCTTCTATAAATTTGTATGATACCGCTGTTTTCCTTAATTCATTTTAGCTTAATCCTGGAACACTAAAGCTCGGCCTGTGAGGCGCAACACCTTTTTTTACGCGATATTTTACGAACGCTTGCAAATATCAAGAAGTGGTTTCGTTTCAACTCAGTCGGCAGCTGCATGAGCTTGAAAGTAGACGTTGTATTTTTTTGAGGATATGTCGCCTGTTAGGCGAGGTTTAGTATTAAAGATAATTTTTTTGTGAATTCTTATTTGATTTTTTTTTCTATTTAAAATCTATAACTAAGATTTTTATTTTTTGACATGTTGCTTCTGAATCCCACAATGAGAACAATTTGGAAGTGAATTTTGATTGAGATGATATTTAAAGTGATCCAAAATACATTGCTGAATCTGAGGATGACATGGACAACACAGTCGCAGGCAATCAACATTTAACTATGATGTCTTTCCAGCCATCTGTAATTGCTGATACATCGCAAAGAGAGAAGCAGCCTTGTAATCCACTTGTATTCAATCTTTCAACATCTATTATAAGTGGTAAGAACAATTTTGTTTGGTCGTCTTTACCGTCTACAACACAAAGAAGCTCGAACAGAATCGAGTGGTGCGTTGAAGAATAACCACCTGTCTATTAAAGAACTTTTTGACTCTTCGCTTTGTGGATTTCAAAACATAGCAACAATCAGTATGGAACGCTTTGGATTTCTTATAAATTGTACTCATTTTGATGATCGTAGCACTCATACATCTGAAAAAAAACTAATAATTTTACTTCGATCCGCAATATTTTGGTGTAAAGATAAACCTAGCTCATATATGACGATAGACGAACAGCTACTAGCATTTAGAGCAGAGATCCTCAAAACACCGCACATGTCCGAATGCTCTTTCACAAATGAAGAGAGCATGAGAAGACAATTTATAATTTTATTAAATAAAAACATTTAGTCTCATTTGAGCATTCATGTGCGCAGGTTGTGCAGTCAATTGTTGCTTATATTCAGGGTTGCCATTATGATCTTAGATTATTCATAGGAGCAGGTTGTGTAGTCGCTTGTTACTTGACAAGACTGATCAAAATTTTTAATATAGAATTGGAAAATGCTTTTTTGTTTGCCGAAAATTACTTCGGAAAAGCTGAGTGATTAGTATGCCAAAGCACTGTGATGCGTGATCAGACCTCGAAAAAGATAAATCTTTAATGAATTAATTCGCGAAAAAAATAATTCTTTTTGTAAATCAGCGATTTCATTCAATATTTTATGAATCAATTAATTAAATAAAATTTAAAATCATAGTTCATTAACCAATTTCACTTAATTTTTTTTATTTAATTGAATCAACTCATTTCAAGCATAATTCTTTTTTTTTTAATTCGAGAATTAAAAAAATATTAATTTGATTTGCGAATTAAAACAAAATAAAAAAACGTTTAAATTGACTTGCAAATCGCGCCATTTTGTAAAATGGTAATTTTTTAAAATGACCGAGATAGGACAAAACGGACAAATTGTTTGCTCTAGTAGAGTATTAAAATACTACGATAATAAAAATAGGCCAGGTCCGGAAGACATCCCGAGGAGGCTGTTATGAAAATTCCATAAAACCTTTGGTATTAAAATTAAATTAATCGGATTTAAAAAAAAAAAATTTAGTTCGCGAATGAAATCATATTAGAAAATCAAAATAATTCTTTTTTGACACGGGAATCAAATAAAAATTGATTTGATTCTCTGACTTAAAATTTAATTATTCAAAGTTATTTGTGTTCATTGATGTAGAATTATTAAAATCAACTTGATTCTTATAATAAGATAATAATTATAATAAGATAAAGATGAGAGAAAAGTATTTTAGAGGAAGATGTCCATTTAGAATGTGCATACCAAATAAGCCAGTGAAGTATGACATCAAGATTGTTTTGGTGTTTGGGAAAAAACGACGATATACCTTCTGACGTTACGTTCGAAATTTCGTAATTTAGCAGCAGATATAATGTCAACCAAAATCTGTACAACTTTCAAAGGATATTTATTTTAAGAAATAAAAAAATTATATTTTTCAAAACATGTTCTTAATTTGGGTTTTATGATCTTTGACCGCCCACAAAATATATTTTATTTTGATATTAAAAAAAGGGTTTAGTTAGATAGTATTGTGTTTTTGGAAATTTTTGTATGGTTGCGTTTGAGCAATATGTGAATATTTAATATAATATTGTAAAGAATATTAAATATTTTTTTTTTAGGTTTCCCAGGTAAAAATAAAAACATATGCTCATGTATTCTCACATATTGCATAATTAATGTACGTATATGAATCATATATGAAGGTATGTGATATTTATGGACGCATATATTTATCTATACATGCTAAAAATACACCCATTTTTGGGAATATATGGCATCATACATGTTTTAGTATGTCATATACTTTTCCATTAATGATCATATGTTATCTCATTTTCTATTTGTTATTTTTGATTTATTTGTTTGACTTAAACTTCAAAATCGCAAAGTCAATTTTTTTTTTATTTATTTTGAAATTTTTAATATTCTTGTATAATTTTTATGAGAATTTATTGTGTCAAAAAATTTATATTTATTTGTTGTGTGTTGTTCAAAAGTTTTTGTATGATTTATTTTGACGAAAATCTTTAATAAATGTGATATCTTACATGGGGCTCAAAGATGATATATTAGAATTTTGTAAGATTTGGTAAGTTTGCGGTTAAGATTCTTTACAATAAATTTATTAATGTCTTTTACAATTTTAGTATTTATCAAATCCTGTTTTAAGACAGTACTTTTTACGGTGAAACGAACAACGTAGTTCATGGTATTAAAAAAATTACCGCTGTTTGACATTTTACCGATGGAGATGCCAAAATCTAAGCCGCTACCCTTCCATTTATTCGTGTTAAAATGCAGGATTAAAAAGTTTCCCCCTTTCTCGGTAAATCTTGCATTTTTTCAATTCATCTTTCAGAATCAGCATCCAGAAGTAAATGATTCGATAAAGCCAAAGTTCTGAAGAAGAATATATAACCAGAAACTCCAGATGTGATTTGTACGTTAGATAAACTTTATTTTTTTAATACATCAATAAAACCGTTATGTGGTTATTAGTTACAATCCTATATTTTCGTTCACATATCAGATACATTTTTCATGTAAATTAATATATGTTTTGTATTTAAAAGAAAATTTAATATAAAAACTTGATCAATTTTACTAAAAAATTAAAAATAATTCTTTTAATGGAAAAAATATATGAAAACTAGGAATATATACACATGTATCAATACAAATATGTCATTATTTACCATCATTTATGATCATAAATCTACATATTACCTCAATTTGCATTAATGTTCATGCATGGAATCATATATGATCATCCATACATAGATATGCATGAACATATATGACTATTTTTAGCCGGGTTGACAAAATTTTAACTTTACATAATATTCCTTATTGAGCCAAAGATCCTTTATTTATAAAAAATTTAATTATACATCTTTATTTTTTATAAAAAAAGACAATTTCCCCTGAAGAAGTCACCAAATGTGGTGACGAAATATTGGGATAAATAAAGATGTATAATTAAATTTTTTATAAATAAAGGATCTTTGGCTCAATAAGGAATATTATATGAATAATAAAGATCGAAGAAAACTAAAATAATTATTTTAATTTGACCTTAAAATTTCTCCACTTCATCAGGGTTTCAAGTATCTTAACGAAAATTAATAGATGTTTTGCTATCAGGAATTTCACAGGTTTTATTGCGGAATTGATTTGATTTCGTAATTGTTGTCTAGGCTTCTTTGTTGTTGTGAAAAAAAGTTTTGAGTAGTATTGATAAGGCCACATAAGTTAAAATTAAAATGTTTTAGGTTTCTTCAGAAAACAAAAGAAAAAACGTTTTCATTCCACCCAAAGTGGAATTGATATTCAAAGGAACTTAAAATCGAAATACTTATTAATTATTAATCTTATTAACTTTAATTAGAGCACTAACCACGAGGCCATCGGCACGTGGTAGCAAAAGCAGACCAGAGCCTCTGGTGGGAATTAAATCCACGACTCCCGCACTGATAAGCTAGAACGCTAAAAACTAGCCTACAGGGGCGCTCGAAAACGAAATAAAACTATTTATTAGTGTTATTTATGAATTGTTTAAACTGTCTTCAGCTATTTTTCCTAAAAAATGTATATTAAAAATGACATTTGTTGGCAAATTCAATATTTTTAAAAAATAAGAAATTTTAATTGTTTTGTTACTTTTTTAAAAATACGAAAAATATATTGAGAAATTATGTTAAGGAATCATAAGTATTTCATATGCCAGTATAAGAACTTAACTTAACTACTAATAAATTTGTTTCAAAATGGTATTATTAAGAACAATATTTTTTATTAATAACTAGCTACACTCAAAATATTATGTAGTTTGCTAAAACCAAGTCTTCAGTTTAGTTAAAAATAAAGGAAAATACATTTATTTATTTTAAATATTTCTTTAACTTTTTTATGCATTTTTTCAAAATAATTTACTGTCATTTACCGATTTTTACTGTTTGAACTATGCTTATTTTTTTATTGTATATTTGTTCCTTCTATAATATTAAAATTTGCAAAATTAAAAATATTATATCTTTTTAGAGAAGCAGTTTACCTTTTCCAGTACGTTATTCCTTATCGGAGAAATCGTCCATAGAAATTCTATTAAAATGTTATTCAATATAATCTTAAAGGGATAATATCTCAGTGAATAAAAAAGATATTAAAAAATTTAAAAGCATGCCAAAGGCTGTCAAAAAGTGGTTGTCAGATAATAATTTTTTTATTAAATAGATGAAATAGAAAATAAAACTTACTACTTTTTTTGCCTTTAAACTTTTTTTGTTCAACGAACGATATTTCAGCCAGAAGGATATAAAGTCGAAATTTGGTAAATTTGAAAAAATTTACTTTTTAAATCAGAAAAAAATATTTATAAAATCGCCAAAAATAATATATATGTGACCTTCTCCGAGAAAAGGGACCTAGTGTGTGAAAATGAAGTTTTGATAAAAACGCATTTAGAGTTTCATAACGCATTATCACTGTGAACACACCTTCAGTTGGGAGATGCGATTTGGTATGGTTAGTTATGATTTCGGTTTTAGCGTGACAATACCTTTGCTATTGTTGCTGATCTGTTCGTTTTCTGCTATCTGTTCGCTTCCCAAGTTCTTTTTGTACATTTTTTTGGGGTAAATAAATTTTTATCAGAAATCTAACTCATTTCATTTTATTATACACCCTTTTAGGTACCAGAATCTACTCTTAAGTCCAAACCCGTTTTTTTACACACTAGGTCCCTTTTCCTCGGAGAAGGTCTCATATATACATTAACGCTCTGGAATATATTATTAATAATAACAAAAAAGAAGAAGTTAAGAGACTTTACTTGAAAAATAACATACCATTAGTAATAGGACCCAACAGAAATAGTTTTTCGAACATCTCTCTAACTCAAAAACCAGTTAACAAATTTTTTTTGAAATTAAGTGCAGCTAATAAACTTAGACTTTATAGTAAGCGGACTCAATTTCGGTAAAACTTATAAATGTTTGGTGTCAATTTCGCTAACTTTTAAAATAATAACACTAGACCAATAATTTTATTTTACTGATAGTGTTATTATATCCTCCACCATATATTACTTTCTTATTCCGTTTGCAACATGCCAAAATATATTTAGGTTTAAGACCTCATAAATTATATATATTCGTGATCCTTATGCGATTTCAATTCGATTTAGGTTGTACGTCAGTCTGTCTATTAAAATGCCGATCACGGCTCGAAGATGAAAGTGGGGCGCTCATTTTTACCTGGATTAATGAACATCTTCCCTAGCAGTGTGGTATTGAAAATTACCAAAATCGGTCTTTCAAATAAAAAGTTATGAGTGAAAATATAAAGGAACCTCTAAATTTTTCATACAAATTGGTATATTTTAACATAATTTCATAGTGGGGACTGATAAGTAAATTGTTTTCACCTGTTTTATACGAGTCGCTTCGAATTGAATAATATCTTATATTCACCTAAAATATTTTTTGCCACCAAAATTTTTTTCCTCCCAGAAAATTAATTTTCACTTCCAAAAAAGTTTATCACCTCGAAAACGTTTTTTACCTTAACACAGAAAAAACAGATTTATGTTGACCACGAAATTTGTAGCCAATCGAATGGTTCGGTTGTGGAAACCAAATTTTTCGGTTATAGTTTATTCAAAGTGTTGTTCTAACAAGTACTAATTATATATTGCTCATACGCACCCATGCACATGTTTATATTCAAATTTCCTAGGACACAACTACAGCTACATTTGTACTCGAAATTTAAACGGAATACCATTCTAAATTTAAATATAAGGTATCTCAAAAAACTAATGTGACTTGGGAAATTCTTTAGAAATGTAGTCCGGGTGAGAGTTTTAAAAATATACCTACCCATTATTGGAAAACAAAATAAAACTAGTGACGAGATTTTATAATCAAGATGACATAAGTCATATAGCTGCTATTTAAAAAAATATGTGGGCAATAAAAATATATCAACTCGTAAATAGAAATTCGTTTACACCGTATGCAAGTATGCAATCACTTTACAATATTTAACGGTTCTTTTCTATAAGCAGAATTTAAATAAAAAAAATTATGTGAAAAGAAGTAGAATAGAGTAAGAAAACTTTCTGTTAATTTTGTTGTTTTATACAGGGTGTATAAATTAATTTGTATAAGCAGTTAAAAAAAGATTTTAAAGTGTGCTATAGTTATGAGACGGAGTGTATTAGTTTACAAAGGGTATTTTTGTATCGTCATATGAAAAATAAAGCGGTATTATAAAAATTTTCATTTCATTATAACAACGATTTTCTGTTGGGGTTTTTTTTAGCACACTTAACATAGGTACAATCTTTTTTTTTAATTAAAGGTCAACAGCTCTGTCTTCATTAGCACAATTTCATAAATACAACACTTAGCACACTTCTTGGGAACAAACTAATTGTACTATTTAATACAATGCGGGCAACAAGGGTTCAGTTGGGAATCGGGACCTGTCCCGTGATAGGTGAACACAGAACCGGTTCCGAAAATATATATCACAGGATAGATTAAAAGAGAAGCGGTTCCTAAAGTGCTGGGATAGGGCCCAGTATCAAAACTCAGAACTTGTCTCGAAAATTTAAAATTTTTTTCATCGAAAAAACTAGATTCACCTCGATAATGTTTTTATAGTTACAGTTTTATTACTTTTTATTTTTTACAAAAACACTACGGAAGGTGAAAAAAATTCGGTAAACCGAATATAATCCTTTTATTTCTTCTTAAAAAAAAAACGGATTTATAAAAATTATTTTTGAAATTTTCTATTCATATCTGGACACTCCTATTTTTATTTATTGGTAATATATTTTCGATTTTATTTTTTCCTTTAACTTCTTTTTAATTTTTCTTTTATGGTACTATACGTGTATGATAGGAGGGTGTAAATCAGCTTAGCATTCCATTTGTAACATAACGAAGTGTAGGTTTAAGAATCTATAAACCATGTATCGAAGGCTTACATTAATTTACCTGTAAAAACCAAAATACATTTTTCAGATAAGGAAAACAAATAATTTATACCAAAATTCTCAAAGTACAAAACAATCTATTTTCTACAATATGTGGAAAATATGAATATTAAAACCCACGCATAAAAATTATATAATATTGTTCATTATTCGTGGTATTATGATTGATTATGAGTGCAGAGCAGTGATGGCCAAAGAGAGAATTTCCTATTACGCGGGGTTGATGAAAAAAATTCTGCTAACGCAATTAAAACACACGTACACTATAAACATGAAGCCATACCTTCGTATGACTAACGATTGTACTCGTTCGATTATTGGTTAGTTTACATTTTGACATTGTGAAACAAATTAGTTGCACTTGATCACTTCATAAAGAAGGAGTATCGCTGATCTGCCTTTTAAAAATACACTATTAAAAATGTTTCATGAAAAATATGAAAATGATTTTTCTATAGAAAATATGGATGGCAAAGCTCAATTGGTTATTTGCTATCGCGTTTTAAAAATTTTAATAACCTAATGTGGGGTGAACGAAAATTGAAACTATTGCAATCAAAAGCATAGTATTTTTAAAATTTATGCTTGATGAAACTATTATTAATCACAAAAGTTATTTATTTATTATTATTTATAATCATTTTTTATTATCTTTTTTATTAAATTTTTTGTTTAGTGTCTTAATTTATTGTTATTTATTATTTATTATTAATTTATTATATTTTTCTGATTACTTTTTTTTTAATTTAATATTGTTAACCAATTTATTCTTTTATGAATAAAAAATTTATTATAAATATAATTAAATAAAAAAATAATACGTTCATAAATAGGTTCAAATAAAATAATACTATAGAAATAAAAAAACAACAAAAATCTTTTATTTTCCACAATTGTAAAGTTTTTTCAGTGTATAACTGGTGAGAGTAAATTTCAATTTCGTTTTTTTCTGCTGCATATACAACCATATTCAGTGATAATATGTGTGTTGGCCACCACTGGTGTAGAGCAATGGAAAAATTCAAATATTATTTTGGCTTATAGAGGTTTTTGCATGGTAACAAATATATATATATATATATGCACAGCACATGTTGCGGGGGGACCTTTTTGGCTGTATATAGAAATGTTTTCAAAGTATGTGCAATGAATATATATATATATATATATATGCATTTCACATACTTTGAAGACATCTGTATATACAGCCAAAAAAGACCCCGTAATATGAGCTGTATCCAGTAAAATGTCTTCAGTGTAAACAGTAGAATAACGAAAAGTTTAAGGACAGTCCCCTAAGTAACAAAATGTCTTCATAGTAACTTGTGGAACGAAAAACCGTCCCCGCAACATATGCTGTGCACATATATATATATATATATATATATATATATATATATATATATGCATTTCACATACTTTGAAGTCATCTGTATATACAGTCAAAAAAGTCCCTGTAATATGCGCTCTATCCAGTAAAATGTCTTCAGTGTTTACATTACATTAATGAAAAGTTTGAGGACGGTCCCCAAAGTAACAAAATGTCTTCAGAGTAACTTGTGGAACGAAAACCCGTCCCCGCAACATGTGCTGTGCACATATATATATATATATATATATATATATATATATATATTCATTGCCCATACTTTGAAGACATCTGTATATATAGCCAAAAATGTCCCTATAAAAGGCGCTGTGTCCAGTAAAATGTCTTCAGAGTAAACACTAGAATAACGAAAAGTTTAAGGACAGTCCCCAAAGTAACAAAATGTCTTCATAATTACTTTGGGGACTGTCCTTAAACTTTTCGTTATTTTAGTGTTTACTTTGAAGACATTTTACTGGACAGAGCGCATTTTATAGGGACTTTGAAGACATCTGTATATACAGATGTCTTCAAAGTATGGGCAATGCATATAAATATATATATATATATATGTGCACAGCACATGTTGCGGGGACAGGTTTTCGTTCCACAAGTTACTATGAAGACATTTTGTTACTTTGGGGACTGTCCTTAAACTTTTCGTTATTCTAGTGTTTACTCTGAAGACATTTTACTGGACACAGCGCATTTTATAGGGACTTTTTTGGCTGTATATACAGATGTCTTCAAAGTATGGGCAATGCATATATATATATATATATATATATATATATGTGCACAGCACATATTGCGGGGACGTGTTTTCGTTCCACAAGTTACTATGAAGACATTTTGTTACTTTGGGGACTGTCCTTAAACTTTTCGTTATTCTAGTGTTTACTTTGAAGACATTTTACTGGACACAGCGCATTTTATAGGGACTTTTTTGGCTGTATATACAGATGTCTTCAAAGTATGGGCAATGCATATATATATATATATATATATATATATATATGCATTTCAAATACTTTGAAGACATCTGTATATACAGCCAAAAAAGACCCCGTAATATGAGCTGTATCCAGTAAAATGTCTTCAGTGTAAACAGTAGAATAATGAAAAGTTTGTGGACAGTCCCCAAAGTAACAAAATGTCTTCATAGTAACTTGTGGAACGAAAACCCGTCCCCGCAACATGAGCTGTGCACATATATATATATATATATATATATATATATATATATATATATATATGTGCACAGCTCATGTTGCGGGGACGGTTTTTCGTTCCTCAAGTTACTACGAAGACATTTTGTTACTTTGAGGACCGTCCTCAAACTTCTCATTTATCTACTGTATAAACTGAAAACATTTTACTGGATACAGAGCATATTATAGGGACGGTTTTGGCTGTATATACAGATATCTTCAAAGAATGCGAAATGAATATATATATATATATATATATATATATATGTGCACAGCGCATGTTGCGGGGACGGTTTTTCGTTTCACAGGTTACTATGAATACATTTTGATTCTTTGGAGACTGACCTCAAACTTTTCGTTAATCTACTGTTTACACTGAAGACATTTTACTGGATACAGCGCATATTACAGGGACTTTTTTGGCTGTATATACAGATGTCTTCAAAGTATGTGAAATGCATATATATATATATATATATATATATATATATATATATATATTCATTGCCCATACTTTGAAGACATCTGTATATACAGCCAAAAAAATCCCTATAAAATGCGCTGTGTCCAGTAAAATGTCTTCAGAGTAAACACTAGAATAATGAAAAGTTTAAGGACAGTCCCCAAAGTAACAAAATGTCTTCATAGTAACTTGTGGAACGAAAACCCGTCCCCGCAATATGTGCTGTGCATATATATATATATATATATATATATATATATAATTAGAAATTTTATTATTAAAAAAACAAACTAATAATATTAATAATATATTTTAATAACGCAGTAACCTTAATGCGGTTGTTAGAGGGTACTGCATTACTGCAACGAAATACTGTTGTAGTAACCGAATTTCACTCTCTACAACAATAATATCGATGACCGCAACGGAACCATACGGTTGGCAAAAAATTCGGTCATCACAATGAATGTGTTTTCTGTGTTTTATTAAAATTTATGTTATTTAGGTTAATTTGCCGTTTACCGCCTGATGAATAAAGTATTTTTTTTAATATTCTCTTTTTACCAGGCTCCTAGAGGTGAAAAATATTTTATATTCACCTTGTTTCACCTTAAAATTTTTTTTTACCACAAAAATTGTTTTCACATCTTAAAACGTTTTTCATCACAAAATTTTTTTTTCACTTCAACAATATTTTAATATGCAACAAAAACACTGTGCAGGGTACACAAAAATCGATACAACAAATTTCGAATTAAATTCATTCTTTTGTCTAAAAAAAAAACTTTAATCAGAATAAGTACATAATTCGAATAAAGTCTTAAAAAACGCGTTTTGCTAAATCTAAGCCCTGGGAAACAAATTTTAAACTGCAGTCTGGTTAACTAAAAACTTCCAATAATATTTTATAAATAACTTCTATTTAAACATGGGCTAGAAACTAAATTTATGTGAAAAAGAAAATGCTTTATGTTTTTTTTTTAATTATAACTATTTTTATTTTTATTTTTATTATATTAGTCAAATTATATAGTTTTTTATTCACGTAAATACACATTACATAGATTTTGTTCTTGTTGCTGTTCTTTAAATGTTTAATTAGTAAGTTTTTTTAAGTATTTTTTTTTAATTTATTTTTATTTACATAGATTTTCAATCACTTATTTGTTTTAATTTTTTTTTCCAACTTTATAGGAATATGTTTTTCATAAAACGAATAAATGAAACTTGTAAAATATATTTTATTAGAAAAAATTAAAAGTAAACAACAAAAATGGGGGTTTCTGCATATATTCATTTATTTGTTTTATAAGAAAAACATTAAATATGTTTTTATTTTTTTTATTATTTAATACAACTACCACAGTATTATATTCCTCATGAAGTCAATAAAGACTAATTTTGAGTTTGTATGTATTTTGGTAGAAAGAGGGAGGATAATAAAAACTTTTATAGCATTAACATGTATTTTGTTTCAATGTATTTTTTTTTTAGTATGAAGCTTAAAATTTAAATGCATTTCTTGGGAATCAATTATTATTATCAATACTTAAATTATTAAACATTTTTATTTTTGTGAATTTTTTTTTAAATGCATATTTATTTTGTTTATTATTTGCTTATCAAGTAGATTTTGTTGTGTTGGTTTTTATACATACATGAACAAAAGTTGTTTTTCAACATAATTTACAGTTTTATTTATTTTAATAATTAATTTTATATATTTTTTTAACTTTAAATACCATGATTGTGGTTAAGTGGAAATTTCTGAGTGTGAAAATATAGTGGAGATTTATAGAAATTATTTAAATTTTTACAGATAAACAACAATTTAAAAAATATATACCCAGCTAGAAATTAATAATGATAAAATCATTAAACAAAAGGACTGGATGTTCAAAAACTTTTGTATTTTCAGTGTTGACAAAGCGATA
Source organism: Eustalomyia histrio (assembly GCA_949748255.1). Lineage (NCBI taxonomy): Eukaryota > Metazoa > Arthropoda > Insecta > Diptera > Anthomyiidae > Eustalomyia > Eustalomyia histrio. The sequence goes on along the minus strand of OX456523.1, from coordinate 210,458,338 downwards.
GCGAACCCAATAATTAGGTGGTCTAAAATTAGATTTTCCAAAATAAATTAAAAAAAAGTAAAGTAAATAAAAATATTGTATAAAAATGGCTGATACTTTTTTTATAAACCACTAAAATTTTCGTAAAACTAATACCGTGAAAATACTTTTTGTAAACGCTTTTAAAGCTCTCGTAGTAATTTATTGGTAGCTCAGTGCTTTGCCCAGTACCAGATTCTTCAAACCTTTAACAATTTCTGACTGGTATATCTTTTAATACACTTTGATTTTAAAATTTATTATTCGAAAAATGACTTTAAAGTTTAAAAATTTTATTCGGGTTGTTGTATAAATAGTATTATTAATTAATCCTGCTGTTAGGTTAAAAAAACGAGCACAAGCCTATTATAGTGTTGTGTTTGTTTCTTTATATAGTAGAGAATCAACGTTATTTAGGCTACGAAGCTATAGCAGAAATCCTAAATGAAAGTGACTCGGATATTTTAAATTTAAGCATTTCAGATGAATTTTAGATGAAAACACCGAATACTAAAATAACTAAACAAGTGATTCTGATGCAGAAAGTGAAGAATATCTGTTTGCTGCCAGCACTGTAGATCCATTGCTTATTGCAAAAAATGAAATTCAATGGAGTGCAGACCTCGTTGACCTGTTCTAGGAACTCGTTGTGGGAATTGATTTCAATACAGCCAGGACTAACTCAATTTGCTGTATCCAGGTGCCAAGCTATTCTTTCATCTTTTTTACATTTTTTCCCTCCATCATTAGAAAAAATAATTATTGAATATACTAATATACATGGCAGATTAAAATTCAAGGGGAAAATCGAAAAATATTGCTAAAGCCACTTTGCGGTATGTATACAGATTTGCGGTATGTATACAGATTTTTAATTTTTGTTAGTTGGCAAATTTATTTGTTTTATGGCATTAAAAAAAAACGGAGACGCACATGATTACAAGAGCGCTCCGTTTTAATGCTGTTATCAGTCAAAGTGAAGCACGAAGCAGCGATAAGTTTGTTCCTATTCCTGATTTGTGGAACCGTTCGGAAGTCATTCTTTCAATCTCAAATGTTATATTTGAGAGGACGATACAGTTTTAGACAATATAGTTATGCCTTTAAATCCTGCCAAATATAGTTTAAAAGTTTGGTTGTCTGTTGACTCCGAAACAGTTTATATGTGGAAGACACAAACATATCTCGACAAACAAAGAAATTAACAGCTTGAGAAAAACCAAGGACTTGACTGAAGGTTTAAAAGGTCAAAATATCACGGCTGATAATTTCTTTCCATCGCTTGGTTTGGGAAAAACAAACTTTTTGAAAGAAAATTAACATATGTGGAAACAGTTCGAAAAAATAAAAAATTTATTCCACTGAGGTTGCTTATATTGAAAAAACGTCCTTTATATACTTCAAGGATTGCTTTCAATAAAGATGCAACTAAGGTACTCCTTTTATGATGAGTACGATGCACAAAAGGGCAGAAATTGATGTCAATGGAGAGGAAAAAAGCTTGAGATGGTGTCTTATTATAATTCAACAAAAGTTTTGCAAACTTTTACTAAAAAATATGAAGTTTTAGTAAAAAAAAAATTAATATTGTATTTCCTCCTAAAAGGTGTAGATTCTGTCGACCAAATGATCGGTTACAACAGTATTACATAAAAAACAAATCTATGGCCGAATGTTGTATTTGCAAAAATAAGAGATATAACCCCACTGAATGCATTTATATTGAATAGATGATTCTAGATACCTAATGATGTAATGAAATGAACCAACATATCCAAACAAAAATTCTCAGCAGAGTTATTGACTAAGGTAAGAGCATCTTCACCTGCTAGAAGGTGGAAATTGTAGTTACTGAAAATATAAATGCGATAAAAAATGTGTTATCTGCAGAAAATTTATTTATAAACTGTAGTAAAAAATAATTTGTTCATCCTGAATAATAATTGAATAGAAATATATAATGGACCAAAACAGTCTTTAATATAAAATTTGTTTTTTTTTATTCTTTTATCCTGATTATTTTTCTCCTTTCCATTTTATGTTAGACACTTAAATATTTCGATAAAAAACATTGATTAAGAAAACTACTATGTGAGCTGACGTTTCAAAAAAAAGTTAAAAAAGAAAGTAAAAATAAATTGACCAAATTGGTCCTAACCCTACAGCAGGGTTAAATCAGCGATTAGTCGGTTTTACTTGTAAAGAAAAATGGAAAATCAAACTTTTAATTTAATAAGTTATGTTTAAATTAAATTAATTTACTTTTACAGTAAATGATCTTTCAAAAAAAAAAAAAAAAACAATATAAAATAAGTTCCGTTAAAAATAACATTTCTGGTAAGGAAGACTTACAAAGCTTCAAACTTTGATTTTAATTTAATTTAAATTTCGGAGAGTCCACTATAAAAATATTTCAACCCACACTAACAGTAATGTATGCATACAAGCTTTTTCATGACTTGCTGATAATTGGTTAAAAAACATATTTTTATGAAAATAATATATTTATTATTTATTTATATTATTTTTTTAGTTTTTGAAAAATTTTCGAGAAATGGCTTCGCTTAAAAAAAATTAAAAACAATTTAGGAACTGTTTTCTAATATATTTTCTAAAAATAAAAAATTATCAGCATTTTATTATTATTATTATTAATTCAGGATCTGGCCCCACGACCGGCACTACGACCCATATGGATTTTTTGTATCAAGGATCATAAAACTAAACCAATTTCTGTATTATATTCCCAATGAACTTTAATAAAGAGATGGAGAAGAGTTCCAAAACTTTCTTATTAAAAACTTTCCTCCTATTCCTATGCAATACAACACACTTACACAAAATGCGGATGGTTGTTTTGTTTCCCTCACAAAGGCGATTCCAATAGATTCATCTTCCACAAATGGTAGTTCTATCCGAAGTGTCGGTAAGAAATCCTGTTAATAACCTAATGTCGTTCTTGGCGAGGTCCAAAATTTTTTTAATTTCGCCTGTCCCATCCCCAAGAATTGTACCAAAGGTTCTTTGCCATTGGTAGTTCGACCTCCTTAACCAGGGCTAATATGGTGGACCAATCCACCCCACAGTTCGGTTCCGGTCCGACCAAAGGTGCGGAGGAACCCATTCCAGCTTGTTCGACCACTACCTCGTTACCAACATGTTACTCGTAAAAAGAAAGCCTGTTATGCGCGGCCAACTGTTGAAAAGTATCAAAGTGAATGTTCAAGACGTCAAAGCCTGGAGTGCCGCTCGGCTATCAGAGAAGATAGAAATATATGCGCCCTTTAGACCCTTTCCAATTGTTCAGCTTGGAATACCGTATTGGGTCGAAAGACCCCCGATCCCTCACCGCAATCCATTTTCGACCCGTCAGTGTACCAGTCTAGACTGCAAGTGTCTACTACTGGACCACCCGCTGCCCTTTTCGACCTGTTTGGGATGACAACCCCGAATTATCAACATATTTCTATTTGGATTTTAAAATTAAAATGTCTTTATTGACACATTGGTTAGAATAACCCTATGATTTAAAAATATATATAAATGCTTTTTTATAATTTTTTTTTTAAACTTTATTATAACGAGTTTAGGAATTTTATTGAAAACATTGAAAAATTTGTAATAAATTTTTTAAAAAGAAAAAAACTTTAGATTTTTGTTATAATAATTTTATAACAAATATTATTATAAAGAGTTTGAGAATTTTACAAAAAATTTTTAAAAAATTATAGCAATTATACAAGGTGGAGCTAATTCTGGGGTACGAAAAATATACAAATATTTCATGAAGTACAATTACAACGTCTCTTAGTCACCGTTAGGTGTGCAAATATGCAAACATGATTTCTACTTATTTTTTTTGAAGGAGCCAATGGTAACTCTATTACGTGAACAGCGTTCGCTATAGAGCAGTGCTGCCTAAATTTTTCTTAACGGTAGTTGACGATATAAATTTAGAGAATATGTGGTTTTAACACATATTTGTATGATGCCTTCTCAGTAAATATAAATTCTCATTTCGGTAATTTGACTTGGCCGGCCAAATCTCCCGACTTGACTTTTCCGGACTTTTTTCTCTGTGGATATTAAAAGTCGTTGGTTTACGCGAAAAATCCCCACACCATGAACGAGTTAAAGAATAAAATTCGAGATGAAATTCACAATGTCACACCACAAATGCTGGAAACAACTATGACAAATGTAATCAAAAGATTCTAATTTTGATTTGACGCTGACAGCGGCTATTTATCGGAAATTATTTTCCCAAAATAATTAAAACCAAATTAGTTTGTACTTTAAATTAAAGTTATAGCAAACGAAAATCAGGCCACACCCTACGCACAGATTTATTGTAACAACCGAATTTCTTGCCAACTGAATGGTTTGGTTGAAGCCACCGATATATTTGTTTGCCGAAAACAATTATTTCAATTGTATCAGGAAAATATTTGCTTGGGACAACTAAATATATTAAGTTGTCGAGAAATTCAGTTGTCACGATGAATCTGCTTTTTCTGTGCATACATGTTTGTTAATTTTGTAAAAAATTATTCAATTAAAAAAATATCGTTTAATTCAAATTTAAAAAAAAATAAACATTTTCTCTGTGTATATTCAAATTTTTAATAACAACCACATACATGATATTTATTAATATGTTTTAGGTATAAACCATTAGAATTATTTAGTATATAAAAAACTAAAAAAACAACAATAAAAAAATTTATTAGTTCCTAAAATAACAAAAAAAAAAATGCACACAAAATTAAAGAAATATCTAATTTTATTAACAATAAACAAGCAAATGTAATCAAAAACTTAGAATGTAAATTGAAAATAAATACATTTAACTAAACAATAAATGTTTATTTTTATGTTATAATTAATATATTCAAATATTTATTATTTTTAAATACTAATAAAATTTTGTATTTACCATAGCTTTATTTTATTATTTTTGGTTTACTATATATGTTTTTATCATAATTAAAGTGAGTTATTTATTATTCATTTATTTTTTCTGTTGTGTTGGCAGATATTTTTTGTTTTTATTTATTTAGTTTGTTTCATTTTTCTAATGTTATTTATTATTAATATTTTTTTTTGATGTTTCATTCGTTTTAGTTTGCCTTCTGGTTGCGAACTATCTAAGCATGTCATGTTCTATGACCACCAATCATAATTAAACTGAATATTAAAACCAGACTACATGCTGAGTAGGTTTTTGTGGTAACGGGTGCTGATGAAGTAACTGCTGATGCCGAAGATTCACCTGAAAATAGATATAAAAAATTAAGTTTGCTTATGAATGTTCATATATATATACGTATATTATATAATAGTGTAAGAAGGCGTAACGTTCTTTGATGTTTATAGAATTTCATTAATAAACTCTAATTATATACAGATAAAATAGATTCATGCGGACAACCGACTTATAACGAAAGAAAATCAGATAATGGTTTTTGTCCCACCTTGTATATGGAAATGCTGCAGCAATACATTTAATAATATATAATTAGGTGTTATAGTCAAGACATTGAACCATCACAGACATTTTGTTTCAGAGTTCTATCGCTCTTGTATGTAAATGTATCGGTTATTGAAGGTTCGTATTGCTTTAAAGCAACGATTAAATGCTGTAGCGAAAATTTCATAAGGATTGCTTTCTAAGACACTGAATACTTTGCCTTTTCGATCTTCTTGATGTATAGTAGTGGTCAAAACATTTGGAACTGAGTTTCTGTCACGTAAGGATTTTTCCCACAATTATTGGAAAAATGTAGAAAAAGTGTTTCTGTAAGCATTTAATGTGAAAAGTTTTTAATTTCAAGTGTCCAAATTACTCACAATTTAAAACGGTGCGAGATTTGTGTATTTTAGTAGAGTTGGGCCTTATCATTCATTTTGGTGACAGAAAAATTTAAACTTAGGTTAGGTTAAGAAGGGTTTTGCACCCAAAGGACGCATTTCCACCCGGAGACCAATGCGGTCCATTGTGAATACCTTCAGTATAGAAGAAGAAGAGAGAGAGAGAAAGAGAAATAAAGAAGAAAAAAGTTGAAATGGCCGAAGAAATATAGAAACTACGTAGGACATGACCTCTCCACAGTCCCCTCATCAGGAACAGCCGTCCTATTTCCCTGACAAACCCTAGTTGATCGGCTGGATTACATCCAGCGATACACCCCAGTTCGTCGTGAAACCTATCCTTTAGCCATTTCTGCCTGAGACTCTGCATCCTAGTACAGTGGCACAGTTCATGCTCTACCGTCTCTAGCTCCTCAACATCCCCGCACAGTCTGCAGAACTCCGGTATGTTATTATCCCATTTACTCGTAAAAACCCTAATAGAACAATGCCCCGTTAAGAACCCTAAAAGGGTACTGAGACCACCCCTATTCAATCCTAGTAAAAATGTGAAATATCTTTTATATGAAGTTTCAAATCTACTCATTCAAATCTTTTCATTAATCAAAAAATTACCCATATTTTAAAAAAAAGCGCGATATATTTTTAAGTTTGACCTCAAATATAAAAAAATATCAATTATTTTCTTAATAATTTTTTCTTTTACATAGCTAAGACTTCAAAATTCACCTTAAACTAAAATTTAAAGACTTGACTGCTAAATATACATTTTTTCACCTAAAATACCTTTTTTAAAAAAACTAAACAGAATATGAAAATTCTTTCGCGGTAATGGGTTAAAGGAAAAAATTCATAAAAGATATTTTGATTGCCTTTCCAATGGCAATACTATAATTTTATTATTATTTTTTTTTTTAATTACACAACTTTTATTTAAATTAAATTAAATTGTTAATTTTTTCGATGATGTTCGCGGCTTTTTGTTTGTTTATGTTTTGTATTAGTATTTGACAGATGCCTTGGAATATTCCAATAAAAACGTAAGTAGTGTTGCCTCTTTTCGCATTGAATTACAGAAACACTTTTTATTCACAAATCGAGAAACTCTGAAATTTTTTGTTTTATACTTTTCGATGCGAAAAAGTTACAGAAACTGCCCACCGTTTATTACTTGCTGTCTACGGTACGTATAAAAATTTTTATAAAAATATCACTTATACGCCACAGGGCCCATTCAATTATCTCAATTCCATATCATAATAAAATTGTATTTTCAAATTTAGTTTCATTATATAATATAATTTTTACTTTTTAATATATCCTTGAACTAATGACATGTATTATTTTAATATCGATAATCATAAGTTGATATCCCTTAAGAGTTAGTTTTAACTATTTTATATAAACGTTTCACATAATATAGAATTTATAATAGAGAATTTATCTGTTATTCCTATAACAAATTTCAAAAAATTGTCAATATGGGCAATTCAACCTATGACCTTCGATATTGCATATCTTTATTGCTTTATATTCACAATAACTTGAAATATAAATGAATTATTATTTATATTAGATAAACATAATTTTATAATCAAAACTATAAATTTCCCTAACAAAATAAACTAACAAAATTTTTTTCATAAACTTTAAGGAATGCAAATATTATTTATGTGTTTGAATGTTTTTATATTATGTGCAATTAAAAATATTTCATATTTATTTGATTTATGTTTTAATTTTTTTTTTCTGCAACTGAACTAATAATTTTAATACAAATAATAGGTAAATTGTATCGGAGAAGTATTCGATGTGTACATTAGGGTATTTTGTTGCAACATAAAGATAGCTTAATCTAAATTATGTTTTGTTAAATATTAATTATTTTGTTTATTATAAAAGACAATTTTGAGCTATAAAAGTTACATTTAAAATAAAAAAATTTTAATTTGTCTAGGTTCTTATAACATTTTTACAAAGGTAGCAAAAGTTAGCCGCTTTTAGATAAGAATATTATTTTAATTATTTAAACAATTCTGTGATTTTTAGCAATAACCGCTGAAATCAGATTTTTTTAACTTTCCGTTACTAGTGTCAAATTTGTTGTTGAATTTTTCCGAAAATATTTTTTTTATAATTTCTTTGTACAATAATGACAATGGTTTGTTTGCCTTATGAATTTAGGATGAATTATTTTAGTCGAAAACGGCACAAAAGCACACAGGTTGTTTTTTTTAACAGATATTAACGAAACACGACTTAAGTTGTTATTTATGCACACTTTAAGTTACCTAATAAAATTTTTTTTGTTTTTATTCTGCTCCCTTTGAAATTGTTTACTCAAGTTTTTACACAGAATTTGTATTAACCTTTATACCAGCTTGTGGTCATATTTGATCTGAAGTTGATTTCATTTCTATATATTCCATTTACCATTCATTATAAAGAAACGAAACTTTTTGTGGAAATCAGACAATTTTGTAATTCTGCACTAAAAATATATAGTTTTAATATAATATTTGTTCTTCTCTAAAAACCCAAAAAGTCCTCTCTCCGCGTCTATGTATACCTTATTTTAACCTTTATGTCTATAACCACCTATCCGAGTATGTTTTTCATATTCAATTTGATATATTTTCGTCACCAGATAAGCTATCAACTTGAATTTTTTAATATAATTTCCAAAAATATTTTTTTTTTTTTGGGAAAAAATCTACAAACAATTTATGATAATGACCCTTTAACCATACAATGGGCATACTACACTCACCAAAAAAAGTCTGAAATGGCAACTGAAAATTTTGCTGTTATTACGGGAAATTTTGCTAATTTGAGCCCAGCGGTATTTTTTGTCTGCTGACGTGTAGTACAATGAAATTAGAAGAAAAATTAGTAGCCACTACTAAATTTTAGTAGACTTTGTGTAAAGTGGAATTCAAAATCTGTTTGCTAAAATCAGCAAAAAAAAAGTAAATAAATTTTATTCATATTAGTAAAAAGCTTTGAATTTATTTTTCTTATCGAGCATCAAAAGTTTTGAATATATTTTTTAAAAAACGAATTAATCATTTTGTTTTAATTAAGTAATTTATGTTTTGAAAAATATTTTGGTCAATTTTTTTTTTTACTTTTAAGGTTAAATCTTAATTGTTTTTAGGGCGGATTTTTAGAACTTTTAGTGATATTTTAAGTGGATGTCCTCTTTTTAGACATCAGTCGGTATCTTTACTTCCGATCCCTCTTTTAATATATGTAACATTTTAAGGAAATTTAAGTTTGTGGATTTCAGTTTTAATTAGAAATAACATTTCCTTCAATAACCACTTTTTTTAAATTAGTATAATTTTTGCTAATTTTAGCTAATCGGTTTTCAAAAATTTGTAAAATGATTTCTGAAATTAGCAACAAAAATGTGTAAATATGCGGTACCAAAGATAGAAAAGTTATAGTGCAATATCAAAGAGGAGGCCAAATTGTAACTTGTAAAAGAGTTGTCGCAGACCATGTTTCTTCCACTTCCCCGAAAAAGGTTACTACACAAATCTCTGACGACACGTTTACCCTGATTGTTTTCCTTTTCGCCATAAGGCGCTAAACCAGTACACAGGTTGGTTGAAAAGTTCCTGCGCTCACCAAGAGTTGGCACTGCTAGCTCCAAACTTTTTTTTTCTCAAGTTGGTATAACTGTCCTGAGAACACATGTAAAGTTGCAAGTCATTCTGTCAATTCTTTCTTTGTTTACAAGCCATTTGAAGTTGACGAGTCATTGATTTTTTTTAATATGGAAAAAATTTAATATCGTGCAGTCATTAAATTCTTTGTTTTGAAGGGTTTAAAAGCCAAGGAAATTTATGAACAATTGTTAGAAGTGTAAAAGGAGTCCTCACCTTCAAAACGCACCGTTGAATTTTGGTATGGTGAATTTTTTAAACGTGGTCGTACCAGCCTTAAAGACGATCCACGCGAAGGACGACCAAAAACTGCAACCACAGCAGAAATCATTGAGCAGGTACATAATATGGTTAGTGAAGATCCAAGTTTGACTAAGCGTGAAATTGCTAATGCCATAGGCATCTCAGACGAACGAGTACTCCATATTTTACATGAAGAATTACGTATGAAAGAACAGTTTGGAAAGTTAGTGCCGCACACATTAACAATTCAACAAAAACTGGATTAGTGCCGCACACATTAACAATTCAACAAAAACTGGATCGAAAACAAATTTCTCAGCATAATTTGGAGCGTTTTAAGCCGAATAAAACCGACTTCTTGCGTCATTTTATAACTATGGATGAGACTTGGATCTACCACCATGATTCTAAATTGAAACAAAAACGTTTACAGTGGACTGAAGCTGGTTGTTCAGCTCCAAAGCAGGTGAAGTCACAACGATCAGCAAAGAAGGTTATGGCATCAGTTTTTTGGGATTCAAGTGGAATTTTGTTGATTGATTATCTTTAGAACGGTAAAACAATCAACTCTGAATATTATTGCAGCCTTTTGGATCAGTTGGATGAAAGAATTCGTGGGAAAAGACCTGGTTTAAAGAAGAAAAAAATCATTTTTCATCAAGACAACGCACCTGCTCACAAAAGTGTTTTGACGATGGCTAAATTCAAAGAACTAAAGTACTAATTGCTTGAACATCCACCGTATTCACCAGATTTGGCTCCCAGTGACTACTATTTCTTCAGAAATCTCAAACAATTCCTTTGTGGAAAGCATTTTTCGTCAAATGAAGAGGCCATAGCAGCCGTAGACGGTTATTTTGCAGAGCTTCCGGAAAACCATTAGAAGGATGGAATTAAATTATTGGAAGATCATTGGAACAAGTGTATTGAGCTTCTAGGAGATTATATTGAATAAAAAAATATATTTCGTAACAAAAACAGTATTCTTTCATTTCGAGCGCAGGAACTTTTCAACCGACCTGTAAAGGGTGATTCAGTCACGACCCGCAGAATTTCACTAGCGCATTCCTTGACTCTTTTCACGAAAATATGTCCATTTCGACCATCCCCGAAAATGCAAGTGTGCGAAATGGCAGCGGTTTGAAAATTTTCGTATTGGTGGTCAGATGGTAGTATTGTAAAATTGCTAATTTCTGAACGAGTCGGATTTTTTAGTCTTTGGGAGACTTTTCAGAATCCCTAAAGGAAAATTGAAATAAAGTGAAATCGCCGAGATACAGAGCTTTTAAAAAAAATTGGGAAAAAAGACATAAGAACGTGCACATAACCTCAATTTGCTCAGCCAGATGGCAGGAAACTTATGTTTTCTGTTTCTCTCACAGATAGCCCTACCTCTTACCTTTCCAAAACGCCCTCAAGGAAGCCCAGAGGTCTTACCGTTCCTGAGTTATGTCCTTTTGAGTAAAATGCAAAACTCAAAATTATAAGCCAACTGCGGCAACAATTCAAAAAACAATTTGATGATACACGGTCACGTTTAAATGTATTTACTCAATTGTAGATAGTCTTATATACTTATGTAGATGAGCCATGAACTTCGTCTAACTTATCTTTGATACTGTTAGGTATTTTGTCTTACAAGTAGAACCGTTTTAAGACATCACAAAATGTTTTTTCATTCAAAGTTTGTTCCTATTCATTTAAACCGTAACCGCGGTTAAGGAAAATTTCGTTTACATGCAACCTCTAATCATATTAGATTTAAAACTTAAGGTAGAACAATATTCAAGCTAAATATATGAAAATATAGAAAAAAATTATTTTTGTATTTTTTAAATACAAAAGTTAGAATAAATTTTAGACCCCTAATTTATTTCACTTTTTTTATCGCAGTTGCACATATTAAAATATATATATATATATATATATATATATATATATTTCCACATAAAAAAAAAAACAAGTAAATAAAGATGCATTTTATTTTAATTATATTTTTTATTTTTAATAAAACATAACATATTTAAATGCAAAATATACATGTATTACATAATATTAATAAATACTGAAACTAAAACAATATTGTTATTTGTAGTGCATAAATATACATAGTAAATTAGAGCATATGGATATGAAGTATTATAACTGTAGTAGTTGATATAAAAAATATTGAATTTCACAGACAGGGAAATAGACTTAATACCTGTGGGAAAAGGAGTTCAGTTATAGTTAAGGCAAATAGGACCGATGTGAGCAACGTGTCATATATCGTGACCGTTGCCTACACAGTCACCTGTCCAGTGACGGGTAAAAATTAGAACGATATGCAATCGAGGCCTAATGGCGTATATCTATTTTTAAAATGAAAACATATTTTAGACACATTCTGCGCTAGTTCTGTGACTGGATTTCTTTACGTTATTCTTATGTTCTTCTCATTTATTACAGTGGCATGTCACAATTAGCAATTTACCCCCTCTTATGAAAGGTATATGTTCTAATTACAGGTCCATTTCAATATAAAAGAACCGGTACGAGCACATGTCCATGTCCCAATAGACAATTTACTTGAAATGTTCTGTGACAAGTTCGTTTTTCACAGGTGTGTGACAACCGAATTTATTGCCAAGTGAATGCTAAGCAACCAACTAATTTGTTTGTCACAATCCAATGTATTACTAGATAAAATGATATAATATTCAACATAAAACTTATATTATTCCAAAGCTATGCAATTGAAAATAAATTCCTTTAACACAATGAATTTGTTTTCTCTATGCATACAATTAATTCATCGTTCTCATGCAGTAGAAATTACGTAATTGGAATAGTAAATATATTTACATATTAGTATGCATTGAAGTTTATATAAAGACGCTTGTATGCAAATACATCATACATGCGAGTATACAGTGAGTGGCAAAACGAATAACCCAATATGCCATGTAGCAATCAAACTGCAATACAACTTGAGAATAAGCTTATATAAATTGTGTGTCTTAAGCTTTTCTTAATTTCGCTTATTATAATGTTTATAAAATGAGTTTTTTTTATAATTTGTCAAACGTATTTTGCGTGTACATTTAGTTGTAAATCTTATAAAGTGGACGTGTAATTGCATATTAAATTTAATTATTTTTATAATAATTTTTATTTATGTTTAAAATGAGTTATTATTATTTATATTTAAAATTAAAATACAAAATAAATGAAATTAAAGAAAATAATTATGATTTCTCTCTTTCAACACTTAATAAAATGTGTGAAGCTTATTATATAGTTATGAAAAAAGATTATAAATATATTGAGTCAAATAAGATTTTCTATATGCAAGTTAATACAATATTATTTTTGTAAGCTTATTCTACAATTGCAAGAATAAGCTTATATTAATCATACACACATAATATTTTTACGAAGGTTCTGTTTTGATTTTTCTACAATTGTTACGATAGCCTTTTTCAATATATTCTCAAGTCTTTTTTAAGCTTAAGGCTTGTAAGCTTATAATAATATTTTTCTCAAGTCATTTGGTATGTTAGGAAACATACCTGTGTCTTCATGTGCACTAAAATTATAGTGGAGATCGCTTTCCCGTATCCAGAAAACAGTGGCAGTTGTGGCCACCGAATTTTTTGCCAAATTAACTCTAGCGGTTACGACAACTGTCTTCATATTAAATTATATTTTTACTTAACAAAGCCAATACGAGTATCAATATACAACTTAAATATTATTACGTTCCAAACAATTTAATTTTAAGAAATTTTTTTTTTTTATTTTTTTCGGTATCGAACAGATTTACAGTTGACATTCTAATTTTAATTTTCTTTGAAATAGTTGCTATTTAAATATTTTAATATTTTATTTTAATTAAAAAAAATATTTTTAGTATTTTCCGGTATTTAAACTCGTAAATTCTAGGAAATATACTAACACATCCCCATGTTTGGGGTAAAAACATACATTTTGATGGTTAATTTTAAATTTAAATAATTTGTTAGGAAAATAAATACAGTTTAAAATATTTTTTCCAATACCAATCATTTGTGGCGTCTACAATCAATAAAATCCACAATTCGTTTGGATCTATTAAAATCTCAATTTAGTGGTATATTTTATCAGGATAAACGTATTTGTATTTACAACTTTTGAATATCCAGAATTTTGTAATAAATTTTATAGATTGTACTAATTTTGGAATACATTCAATAAATAAATAATTGATTTCACTGTACACAATTGGTTACCGAATTTTATTTTTTATTTTTAAAGTTGATTGGAAATATAGGGTCCGCCATCTAACGTTTTTTTTTCAACTAGTGCTTATTTCGTGAATGGTAACACTTAGCTCATGTCTGATTTGACAGATAATTAGTTTTATCCTTCCGCTGAACGAATATGGTTGTGTATACGCTTGAGCAACGCTGGGAAATATTGCGAAATTACTTTGAAAATCATGGTAATGTTGCAGAATGTCATCTTTTCAGTGTCATCTTTTCAGATGAAGCTCATTTTGATCTTGGCGGGTATATAAACAAGCAAAATTGTCGCATTTGGGGCACAGAAAACCCGCATGCATACATTGAAAAGCCGATGTACCCAAAACGAGTCACTGTTTGGTGCGGATTTTGGTCCAGAGGCATAATTCGGCCATTTTTCTTCGAAAATGAGCAAGGAGTGGCCGTTACAGTCAATGGCGATAGTTATCGGGCCATGTTGAACGAATTTTTGTTCACAAAAATTGAAGAGGAGGATATTGTCAACATTTGGTTTCAACAGGACGGCGCTACGTGCCACACAGCCGAAGCTACACTCGATGTTTTGCGCCCTGTTTTTGAAGATCGCATTATCAGCCGCAGAGCTGATATCGTTTGGCCACTTCGGAGCTGCGATTTGACACCATTGGACTATTATTTGTAGGGTGCCGTCAAAGATAAGTGTTACGCCGAAAAGCCAGAGACAATTGACGCTTTAAAGGGCAATATTCGTGAAGCCATTGGTGAAATACAGCTGCACACATCGATAATGTGCTTGGACCGATCGTGTAGGCTACTACATGGCCAGCCGAGGCAGCCATTTGAATGAAATTATTTTCCATTATTAACCAGAAGGATTGTACTTTTAAATAAAAAAAGAAATTAGATAAAATATTCAGTACTTTTTTTATAGCATTTTCAAAAAAAAAGTTATTTGGCGGACCCTATATTAATAATTAAATTAAAGCATCGTTTTTAGTTCCTCTCCATAATTTTAATTACCAATGTTATTGATAAGAAATGTAATAATTATTGCTTTAAAAAGGACAAAGTTTAATAAAAAAAATTTCGTATTTTCAACAAATAATAAATCAGGATTTTATTTGTTGTTATCTTTTATTGTTCAATTCAAATGAAAACTAAATGGGAAATTTAATCGCTGACATCATGGCAAAAGCCGATTGCATTTCAAAAATAGTTTCATTTGAAGATACCGGTAATGTATTCGTCGATTTCTATTATATTAAAAATTATTTAAAATTATGATGTTTTTTTCTTCACATGCAATAAAATGATGGTATTCCTTCAGTGTAATAAATTTTTGAAATAACAAACAATGCTTTTCATTTATCAATAATAAAGCAAATAATTAATTATAAACATTACTATTGTTTTGTTAAACACTTTACTGGATTAATATACATTCAAACATCAAAATTTAGAAGAAAATATCTTCAAATGTGAACACAATAATATGTTTTAGGGTTATATTTCATTCATTATTCTTTTACATGCGCTTCAAGATATTTGATGTTCAAATTGTTGATTTGATAATCAAATGCAAAAATATGCTCAAAAAATAAATTGGTAAAATATCTAAAAAGCTTTTTTGTTTTTCAAAAAATTAAACAAGTTTTGGTTGTTAATTTGCAAACCTTTTTCTTTTAAATTATTTTGTGGTCTTATAGAATAATAAATAAAGTCCAATGAAAATAGTGTCGAAAAATTGTGTTGATAGTTAAATTTATAATATTCTTTTATGGTAAAGACCTTTATGTTTATATTGGGACTTGAATTAATAATGAGAATTTTTTTTTGTCGATCTCACAGATTTATTGTGCAAAAATGATTAAAAAGATATTATTCACACGAAAAATCAATTGAACTTTTATGGCATCCAGTTTCCTTGCATTTGAATCAATCCCATAGCTTTTAGGCGTTTACTGACTGTGGACTCATCCCCTCCCAATGATTCTGATAACTGCTGAAGCATTTGATATTCGTCCACATAGAGCACTTATTCTAATTCTTCGGGTTGACCCGGTTGTTACCTGTTTTCGAGCTCAAAATCACTACTTTCAAAGGGACCCAACCACCCCTAAATATCGATAACAGTTGGCCGCAATTTTCTTCATATTAAAGTGGTGAAGAAGAACCATCAAAAAAAAACATGCTCGAGGCAATATTTTGTATTATTGTTTACGTTTCAAACAAATTACACAAGCTGCTGAAGACATTAATTCACTGGAATATTGGCGGGCTCTTCTGTGGAACGCTCATTATTAATTCAAGGTTCCATTATATTGTAGTTGCTAATCGAATTTTGAATGTTTCCAAAATACTCCAGTATTGATTTTCTATCCCTATTTTAGCCCCTGAATATCTGAGGTGAGATAAAATGTGACAGAATGTTCTTAAAATTATTTTCTCTATTTATCTTCAACATGTTGCAGTGGCATTCGATAGTGTCGAATAGAGTCTGTCGTATGCTATCCCGAGTATTTTGGTGTTTTTTGCAGACGGAATTTTGACATCATCGACTTTTTCATGCAATTCCAAGCTCAATTGTCTTGTTCAGAAGATACGTTTTCAGTGTTACAATCATCGAGCTAATCATCCAGCCACCAAGTCAACTTCGCACGCCGAGAGTTTCGAAACTATTAAAACGTTGATTCCAGCAAGGGCTATGAAACTTTCAACATGTACAGAGTTAAAAGAATCGAGTCATTTGGAACTCTTGGTGTCTTAAGTTAACTCAGTGGCTGGATGATTGGCAAGATCATTTTAACTCTGTTACTGTTTCATAGTCCTCAGTTTAACTCTACAGAATTGTGACTTCTTGTTTCTTAACTCTACATACTCAATCACGACAAACCTCTTTGTGGTGTTGGGAAGATGAGAGTTGTTGATATTATTCATGAGGGTGCAGTGATTAAATATGTGGGGTGATAGCGGCTTAGGATGTTGTAGTACTATGTTATTTTCGAAATCCATGCTCATGTTCCATGTTCTTCAGGTGGTAGGTGTTTCATGAGAAAGGGAGGGTAAGTGCCTCAACTATTTTTGTGAACGCCGGCAGAAGAGAGATTGGTCTGTATGAGTACCAGTTTTCAGTATAGGGGCTACTTTAAATATTTTTCAGACTTCGGGTATAACCAGAGTTGAAGGAGACAAGTTAAGGACCTTCATAATAGTATCGACTTCCAGTATATCGGTATGTTTTATTATTAGCATTCCTGAGCCAAACATATTTTATGGTTTATTGTTTTTGACGACGACCGCAACTTCGATCAACGTGGAAGCTGGTGGCATGGCATTGACTGGAAGATCATTAATTTTCCTCATGTTGCCTCGTGTTGCCTTGTCCCTCTCTGTGGATGCTCTACGAACTGTCAGCCAAAATGGCTCGCCGCAACTTCGCTCAACGTGGAAGCTGGTGGCATGGTATTGACTGGAAGATCATTAATTTTCCTCATTATGCCTCGTGTTACCTTGTCCCTCTCTGTGGATGTTCTACGAACTGTCAGCCAAAATGGCTCGCGACCCCGACATCACGTTTGGTCGATTTTTAAAGAGTTTTCATAGTCCACCACAGAATTTTCTGATTTGACAGAATGATAATCGTCATACTCATCTACAAGCTCCGCTGCTTCTGCTGGAAAGTCGGGTTTTACAATAAGCGAGGGGCTACAGCGGTGCTGATTTTACAAAACGCTTTATCCACATGTGGAGAATGTGGGCAGATCTCTGAAGAGTCGTCTTGTATATACTCTAGAGCTTACCCAAACAACTTTCTTTTGGCTTATGTAGGTACGGCGTGCAGAGAGTATGAAATCGTTTGGTACGTCAAGCGTGGCAATTATGAGAAGGTGGTCCAACACAAGTGTTACTACTACTCGTAAATTCGAATATTTCAGCAGAACTGCGCTTGCGATGGTTATATCCGTCGAGTATGCACTAGTAGCCATAATCTTTGTAGGAGCATCGTCGTTTAAAGTGCAAAACGTGGTGTCATCAATCTGCCAAGCCGAGGCTGTTACGGTTACGATCTTCCCCGAGGCATGAGTATCATTATAATAGGCAATAACATCGCCCACCAAAATCCGTTTATCACCCTCTAGCAACTACAACTGGACAATGGTGGGATTAACAGCTCCTCATCAGTTGATGTTTCATGTACGAATCCCTTAAGTTTTGATCAGGCGAGATGAACCTGTATTGCACTGTGTGATGTTAACTGAACGCGCTTCTCCACCTCTTATGTCGTCCTGATGCAGAACATTCTAACTAATAGTTCTAATAGTCTGATTAATTCGTTTCTTTGATTTCTGTGACTACGATTTTTGTTGTTTCATTAATCTTTTGATATCCATAATTTTAACCTGAAGACTGTTGCTGTTAGACTGCAATATTGATATCACCTCAGCTCTGGCTACTGTAATTTAGAGTATGAGCTGTGATGGTTTTTGTTTCTGTTGTGTTGGGGAGCGATGAGACGGTGTTGACGATAATAAAGATTTTGGGATTAATGCGTCGAAGGTGTTGACGACCTCGACGGTGCCTTAATACTAAGCTGTTTGTTATACAAGATGCTAGTTATGATTACATCGGGTAGTGATGCTTCAAGAAAGATAACATAAAATATTGTTTATACATACATTGGATTCTCGTAAGATGACAATCCTTATTCGATGCCTAATGAGCTCGGCGATGCTCTGGTATATACAACCATCTGTCGTGGGAACGTTTCTTGCCATGCCCTTTGGTGGCAACATATATTGATGTAGTTAATATAAATTTTAGTTATAATTTTAAAAACATCCATAACATAGAGTAATTTTGTTTTTCAAAAGAAAATAAAAATAAAAAAAGGATAAAAATATCTTGGTTTTTAATTTCTTTATTGCTTTCTAAAAGACGACATTTAAACTAATGCTTCAGCTGTTACAGACATATTATTTTGAGTGTTTATGAAGAGAAAATTGCACATAAACAATAGTCAAACATATAACATACATTTGTCTACAGAGAATTATCCCAATAACGAACACAAACGGTTAGAAGTTTTGAAAATAAAATTTTCCTTTAAAGAGTGATATCCGTTATTGGGAAATATGACTGTATCGTATGTTCTATAAGCCTGAACACTGCTTGTAGAGCTTTGTTAATATTATTGAATTGTTTTTATATGTATTGAGTTTCTACTACTAGTCTTTGTTTTAACATTCATATTATAATACAAAATTGGTGCCGGAAGTGTTGATATGAATTGCAAACATACTAATAAACAAACAAAAATCTACCATAGTATTAATAATACAAATACTTCCTGACACTAATACATGCATGTATATACAAATACGTATATTTATATGTATGTATGCGTATTTACACATATGCATATTTAAATAACAAATGAATACAAAAATACTTACATTACATACAAATACTGTGTTATGGAAAAAAAATGTAGTTTTACACAATAAGAGAAAAAAAAATTATGCAAATATGTTAAGTCAAGGGGAAATAACAACAATATATAATAGTATTAATATAAGAGGGTTAATTAATTAAAAATACTTCGTAATTTTTGTGAAAGCATAAAATAAAAATCTAATTAAAATGATAAGACGTTTTAAGGAAATATGTATTACAATATTAAGCGTATGGAATTTCTAATGTATAACATTATCGAATTTATATAATTAGGTACACTCAAAATACTACGTCTGCAGAAATAACTGAAAAATTGGTTAATTTAATATATAATAAAAATAAAATCATTTGTATAGAAATGTAGTTAATGAACTTCTGTCAAAATTGGTTATATTTAACTAATAAATTAGTAAAACTGAGATTTAGCTTTAGTAACAACATAAAAAAATCGTATGCTCTCAAGGCCGGAGTTATTTTTATTATACTCTCCATATACAGGACTGGCCAAAAACAATGAGTGCTTCTCATGTATCTTTAAATGAAACAACATAATTAGATTTTTTTATAAATATTTATTTGAACCTTTAAATTATTGTAAAATAATTTTTGAAGATTATATTGTTCGTTCTAGAGAGTACATCGGACGATAAGTTTTCGCACTCTTGTTGTATATACTGTTTACGAGCTTACTTTAAAAATCTGCAGTGCTTAATATCCCACTTAAGCATGTTGATTCAACGTTTTAGGTGTGGAAATTGTTGTTAAATATAACAGAAAAAAATCATAAAAAAGGAAAGGAAATTAGGCCAGCAATGCAAATCGCCAAATAGAGACATTGGCGACGTGGAAAAGCGTTCTTTGAAATATCCATTATCGCGCGATTTGTCTGTGTAACTTTGTTGCCTAGGGTGTCCTCGAAAAAATCAAGATCGATAACTTCTCCACCTTGAATAATGCACTATGCCACTTTAATGGCTCTTTGTGAATGGTACGTGGATTCTCAGATGAAAATAAGCGTGTAATTGATAAGTATAGCGTTCAACAGCTTGTTGACGTCATTTTCAAAAGTTAAAGCATCTTTCGATAAGGTGATAATAATTAAATTAATGTGGCGTTTCTTTTTGAAAGTGAATGGAGGTGAAAGGAAAGATTGTTTAAGATAAAGTTCTTGAAGTATGGTAAAATTGTAATTGCGCTAGATGTTAAGTGATTGAACAGTTGTTGGTCGCCAACTGATGGAGAGTTTATAAAATATCAAAGCCTTTTAGTTTAAAGTCCTGCTGTGTTATTTTATATCAGTGGAATAAGGTGCTATGATAACACTCAAATAAAAAGTTTCGATATTTATTACGGATAGAAAACCCAAACATATTATATTTCTAAATTGATGTTGCCGTAACTGTGGATCGAAACCGCAAGCTTGTGATGTAACAGTTAAACGCGCTAACCATTAAATCACAACGCTTACATGCCAGTTTGTCATTTCGTTTGGAATACATCGATATAAAAGCCTAAGACCTTATAAAACATAAGCTGTTCCGTTTGACCATCTAAATATCGTGACGGCACGAAGGCGAAAGATGCGTTGCTTGCTTTTATTCAGATTGTTTATTGTTCTCCCATAAGTTTTGTGTAGCAAATGAGCAAAATTTGCCCAGCGGTAAAAAGTTATGTATGCAAATTCAATAAGTCTTTGGAAAATCATATAAGGAGCGCTAAGATTTTAAAACAAAGTAGGTGTTTGATCAATGTCAAGTACCAAAAGTTGACTGGAAAATATTTAGGAGAACAATACACTCAGTTTTTTTTAACACTCGATACCCTTGATGTTTTGCGCATAAAAATTCAGTGTGATTTTCGCTGTATCGAGCATGTCTTTTTAAGTGTCAAAAGAAGCATTCAAGTACCTAGGTTTTTTAAAAAGGTGTAGGAACAACTTCACCTCATCTGATCTCTTAACTATTTATACCACCTATATGCGACCGAAGATGGAATACAGCTCCCATATATAGGCAGAACATTCTGGAGCTTCTAGAACGTGTCTAAATGAGGTTGTTGGTGCTTATCACTGACATTAGGGTGCCCAGCTCTATTAATTTATTGGAGTCAATAGGGCTATGTCCAAATGTGTGTTGTAGAACACTGTTCGTTCGCAACACCCGCTTATCTAGTAGAACGCATCCGTGTGTTGGCGATTTTCGGGTGGATCGCTGTCAGAGAAAATTCGTACATCAGTCGAACTTGCTGCATATGGAATATATTCCCCGCAGGGGTTTTCCTTTAGAAATACAATGAAGATAACTTCAAATCTTATGTTCACTCCATCTTGTCACCTATTTTCCTGTGATTGCCGTATGTCTTGTCAACTGAAGACATTCGTGCAGCAATCGAATTATTAATTGTCGCAAGCAAATTCACTCCTGATCCGATTGAAATATATGCTTTCAACCGAAATTCTTTTGTATTAGCCCAATTTCGGTCGAAACAAACAAATGGCCCTAACAAACCATTCGCCGGACAAGAAATTCACAATGCATTTGTTTTCTCTGTGTATCAACATCATCGGAGTGTTGTTTTGATGCAAAAAAAAAATCCAATTCAGCACGTCCAGTTGAGGCAGTTACTTCGGATGCCATTAATAAAATCCACGATATAGCTTTCAGTGACCGACGAGTAAAATTGCGTGAACTAATTGAAGCTACGAGCATATCACATGATTCGGTAATTACAGCTTTGTAAGACAAAATTGGGTTTGAAAAAACTATCGGCAAGATGGGTGTCCCAATCGTGTAACTGTTTTAGAGCTTTTTCTTCGAAAACCTGATGAAATTAATCGTCGATTTATAACTGATGATGAATTATGGATACACCATGGAATTATTTACACTGACTACTTGGAAAAAGGAAAAACAATAAATGGAGAATAGTTTTCATCATTATGGGGTCAATTAATTTATTTCCCTATTTAGCAAAAAAAAAGTGATCTTCCATTAAGATATCGCTTGGGTACACACTTGTTCAGTTTCGATGACTAAAATACATGATTTGAAGTGCGAAATAAATAAAATATTGGCAGAACACTGATTGCCAATGGTACAACCAATAAAGTGCTGCCAGAGCACTTATTAGGAATGCTCTGCCAATGGTAGTAAAAAAATGCCTTGCCAGTTCTGAACTTACAAATCTTAAAAATAATAATAGGGTTATTCAGTAACTATTATATGAAAAGTTGTCACATCGAAATATCCTACCCTACCTACTCTACATTTAGGGGTCACATAATGTTAAATTTTCCTAAAGGTGTTTACAAAAATTTATCTAAATATAATTTTGATATTAATGACTCAACCTGTGCTAAATATATCAGAGTTACATATTTGAACGTGCCAAATTTTCATGTAGTTACAGAATAACCCCATAAAAGTAAAAATAATAAAAATAAACATTAAAGAGCACAGACTTGGTGTTGAACGATTTCCTAACATTGGCAAAAAGTGCTTTATCAGAATTTGATTTACAAATGTACCACCATAAAAATTATCAAAGCCCTGACTGGTTTACAACCTTTCTCAGTGCAAACAAAAAATTATATTCTAGTACATTTCTAGTATATTTCAGTATAAATTTCAAACTGCCCGACCAGAAATGGTAAGCATTCTGTACGGGGGTTCATTTATTGGGATAATCTATAACAAAGTGATTTCAAGCAAACATTTAATATCTTTAGAGAATTTTAAAAAGGAAAAGAACAGTAATTTTCTCTAAACACAAAAAAAATATTTCCCAGTACTAAAAAAAAATTATTACTTATTATTTAGGTATTTGATTTTTATTAGAAATTCTAGAGTTACTAATTTTATTTGTTACGTAGATAAAATTTACTAAATTCTCTTTTTATTATTAAACACATTCATACGACTGATTTATTTATTTTTAGGCATAAACAATGTAATTTATAAATTCAAACAAATAATTTGTAACTTTTGATTTGTTTTTTAATTTTTTGTTTGTTTAACAAATAAACATTTTAAAATTACAAAAAAAAGTTGTTAGAAATCGAATTTGAATTTAAAAAAAATATGTTTATTGGTTCCAAACTAGGAGCAAAATTCCAAAATTGAAGCTGGCAAAGCACCAAACTCACTTTTTGATTGTTTCGCCAGTATTTTCCTAAGTTTTTGAAAAAAGAAACGGCTAAACCAAGCCTGGTGTTATCAGTTTGGGGCTGGCAAAGCACTAAAATTTTCAAAACCTTTCGGTCTGCCAACGCTGGCATCACGGGTAAAAGCACTAGGCCGTCGCTTTGCCGTTCATATTTTCTTTCTGGTAAGATTCAGAAATAAAACAAGAATCAAAAATATGTTTTGTATGTTTTTGTAAAGTCTTATTGTCTTGCCCTCGCTCGTACCTCTAAATTTTCAGCTATATTTTCACCAAGTTTTTCACTTCATACAATTTGTTTTCACCTCAAATTTTTTTTCAACACATAAAATTTTTGTAACACGAAAATGGTTTAACATTTAAAAACTTTTTCCATCTCAAGAAAGTTTCACCTCGATAATGTTTTCCCACTTTCAATTATTTTTTTTTATTTTATTTGACATAAACAATATGAAAAATCGGTAAAACCCAATTGAATGCTTTTACTTGTTTCTTATGAATGACTGGATATTGTCTTATTGACAAAAATATAATTAACCTTTAACCGTCGAGGTGAAATTTTGGGACATAGTTTATGACGTGATGGTAAATTTTACCCCTCTTAATTTTACTAAAAAAAATGTTGTAGAAAATATTTTTTGATAATTATTTGTTTTTTACAAATAAAAAAATAAAGAAAACAAATTTTTTTTATTCGTTTAAACAAATCAGAGATTTTACTTCACAAACCTTTTTTTGAATATAAAAAAAACGATATATAAATAACTTATAAAAAAAATATGAATTAAAAAAAAAACAAAAACTTAAAGGGCATTTTTTTACAGCCAAATGTATACATTTAAAGATATAAAAGAGATCATAAAAATAATCAGGTATAGAAACTGCAGGTCCACCTTTTAAGTGGTTTTTACTCATCAAAATCTGTGTTCGCACAGTGTAAGCATATACGTTTGATGCATCCCATACACATTGGCTTACTACATTGCAGACAAAAGTAATAGTTTTTCGCTTTAGCCTAGTTGGTTTTATGTAGCATAACTTACGAGCAACGGGGATCGACTCTACTGTAGGCGAAGGCGGAGGTACTGAGTCCGGACCCAAAATGTTACCAATTGTGTCTCGTAATAAACGAGGGAGCTTTTGGTTGTGTTGACGTCTTTGCAAATGTGGTAAAATCATTTGTCTTGCAACCTTTTTTAAAAAGTCTCCCCTTGAGCTGTTATCATAATCCTATGAAGATTGAAATAATGAAAGAATTGACACCACAAATATCCACAATTTTATAAAATATGGCTAATGGCCAGCGGCGTATACGTCGACCGGATGAATAAATCGAGCTCATCCACTCCACCTTTTGTATTGTTATAATCAGCTTTCATTGCAGGTTTTAAAATGAGTGGATTATCTTCTTTTTTCTGATGCATGGAGGATAATAATACAACAGCACGATTTTGACGAGGCACGTAGGATAAAATAGTGAAATCTTTGGTAAAACCCTATAAGCAGGATCCCAACGGTCTATTTTTTTGGCCAAAAATTCTGGTGGAGTCTCTCTTTTGTTCTTTTTCAGCGTACCTAAATAAAAAAGTTCTCGTATTTTAAGTTCTTCCACCAGCTGGAGTGATGAAAACCAATTGTCAGCAGGTATATTTCTTCGACTTCCTTCTAATATTTTAGACAGCCTTATTACTGATTTTATTGGTACTGCAAGTCGTTTTTCATCATTTGTCAGACCAACGTCATGCGAGTTTGTTCCAAAGTATATATAAGCATTTGCAAGATATTATCAATAATATTATCTTAATGCCATATTTTGCGAGTTTATTTGGCATGTAAATTTTGAACTTGCTTCTTTCTCGAAATGGTACCAACATTTCATCAATGCAGGCATGAGTACCAATTGAATAACTTTTTCGGCAGTTTTCTATAAATTTGTTGAACATATCAAAAACTGCTGCTAATGGGTCGTTTAATAATAGTTCTTGTCTATTACAACAGTTATCAAATCTTAAGCAATTTAGAAGACAAAGAAACCGTTGCAAAAATAAATTGAGCGGCCTCGTAGTTAGACTTGAATACGGATGTATAAATCAAGATACCGAAAAATGCACGCAATTCTATTTTATCAATCATTATCGCTTCAATTTGTGCTGTTAGATCAAATTTTCTTTTAATTTTGTATTTGTATGTTCTAAAACGCGACCAATAACCACATAAATCCTTTTCCGATTGTGGTTGTGCAGCACAATACAGGTTGGTTGGAAAGTTCCTGCGCTCGAAATGAAAGAATACTGTTTTTGTTACGAAATATATTTTTTTATTCAATATAATCTCCTAAAAGCTCAATACACTTGTTCCAATGGTCTTCCAATAATTTTAGCCCATCCTTATAATGGTTTTCCGGAAGCTCTGAAAAAAAACCGTCTACGGCTGCTATGGCCTCTTCATTCGACGAAAAATGCTTTCTACGAAGGAATTGTTTGAGATTTCCGAAGAGATAGTAGTCACTGGGAGCCAAATCTGGTGAACACGGTGGATGTTCAAGCAATTCCTACTTTAATTCTTTGAATTTAGCCAACGTCAAAACACTTTTGTGAGCAGGTGCATTGTCTTTTCTCACGAATTTTTTCATCCAGTTGATCCAAAAGGCTGCAATAATATTCAGAGTTGATTGTTTTACCATTCTGAAAATAATCAATCAACAAAATTCCTTTTGCATCCCAAAAAACTGATGCCATAACCTTCTTTGCTGATCGTTGTGACTTCACCTGCTTTGGAGCTGAACAACCAGCTTCAGTCAACTGTAAACGTTCTTGTTTCAATTTATAATCATGGTGGTAGATCCAAGTCTCATCCATAGTTATAAAACGACGCCAGAAGTCAGTTTATTTGGCTTAAAACGCTCCAAATTACGCTGAGAAATTTGTTTTCGATCCAGTTTTCGTTGAATTGTTAATGTGTGCGGCACTAACTTTCCAAACAGTTTTTTCATACGTAATTCTTCATGTAAAATATGGAGTAATCGTTCGTCTGAGATGCCTATGGCATTAGCAATTTCACGCTTAGTCAAACTTGGATCTTCACTAACCATATTACTCAATGATTTCTGCTGTGGTTGCAGTTTTTGGTCGTCCTTCTCGTTGATCGTCTTCAGGGCTGGTACGACCACGTTTAAATTCACCAGCCCAAAATTCAGCGTTGCTTTTTGAAGGTGAGGACTCCCTATATACTTCTAACAATTGTACATAAATTTCCTTTGCTTTTAAACCCTTCAAAACAAAGAATCTAATGACTGCACGGTATTAAATTTTTTCCATATTAAAAAAAATCAATGACACGTCAACTTCAAATGGCTTGTAAACAAAGAAAGAATTAACAGAATAACTTGCAACTTTGCATGTGTTCTTAGGACAGTTATACCAACTTGAGAAAAGAAAGTTTGGAGCTAGCAGTGCCATCTCTTGGTGAGCTCAGGAACTTTTCAACCAACCTGTATTATGTAGAGTTTTTACGCAGCGTGTTGGTTCCAATGCTGAACACTTGAACCCGTTTTTTCCATAAAAGTAGTTTACAGCATATTTGTAGTGTAGTTTAAAAAATGTATAATATAACCTTTTCGAAATACAAATTTTTTTACCAACAAGAAAACGGACGAGTGGTAAAAACAATTCCATGAAAATATTACGTTAATTTTGATGTTGGGTAAATTTGTTTATACTAAATACTTACGCTAATCCTGACATGGTGGTAAAATATTTTTAAAGAAAAACTTACGTAAATGCTGACTAGTGGTAATTTTTACACCAGCATGTGCGGAGCTCCGCTCGTGCTATGTCTAGCTCAGCCAAAATACAACTGAATAAGAATGATCACAATTTGAGAAGATAATAAGGGAATTAAATTGATTGAGCGCAATAGAAGAGAGAATTTTAAGAAAATGTAAAGAGAGGGTAAAATTTACCACCACCTCGTTAGTTAAAGGTTAAATAGAGTTTTTTAAAAAAACCTTCGATTGCACCCCAGTGTATAGAATTTTTCTGATAAAAATTAATATTTGGTTGTAATTATTGTATATTTTATTATAAAACTTTTAAAATTATTTTTTATTATTTCATTTGATATCGATATTAAAATATTATGTATAAAAAAAATCAAAATTGCAAAAGCTATTTATACATAGAATTTATAATAATATTCGAGTATATCATAGAGTTAAATTACATATCGCAATATGGTTTGTAAACTAAAACAAACAATATCACAATATTGCAATGCTTCAATTGATAAATATTATATCATTTGTTTGTTTGTTTTTCATTCTAATGAAATGTAATAAATTACCAACAATTCATAAATGATGAACAAAAGTAGAGTAGTTTTCATACATTGTAAAATAAACTTCAGAATATACAAACATTTATCACATCATGTTTTATATTATCACACTATTTTTTATCCCAAACTGTTGTTTAACACAATATTTGTCAGCAGCTCGTGACATGTGCATAAAAATACACAAAACATGAGTTTAGTTTTTCAATTCATTCTTAAAGCAATATTATTTTTCAAAGGACCAATAAATGCAAAAAAAAAACACATGCATTCAATTTATATGGTTTCTTGTAAAAGAATTTTTAATTTTAAGCAGAAGTTATCAATAGACTTCTTAATTTTTTCAAGTAAGGGTGAGTAGAAAAAAATCCCAGCTATTGCAACACAATTTTGGCATTGATAAATTTACTTAATAATTTTTAACTTTTATTTAACTTTTTTATTTTTTTATTTTTAACTTCTTAAATTTTTGAGCTTAAGTTTGGTTTTTTATTATTTCGGTATTTGGCATTTTATTTAGTATCGAATTTAAATTTGTTCAAGTCAATTTTTGAAATGCAACATAATATGGTCAACAAGAAACTGTATAAAGAAGTGGTTCTAGTAGAAAGGGATTTCAAAGACTCATGTACTGGTACCATAGTTTTGTTGTTTTTGTTGTTTTTTTTTGGAACATATTTTATTTCTTATTAAATTTCATTGAACATGTTTTTTAATATTTTAAATATTAATGGTTTCTCGGATTTTAGCGAATTTTGGCGATTTCTGTGAAGTGCTAAAACTTGTATAATGCTGCCAAAAAAGCGTACCAAATAAGCAATTTTTTACCAATATTTTTATACTCTAAATATCAGAGTTGGCTCTTAAAAAATTATGAACCAGGCTTGAATTTGGATTCTCGGCATGTTAGAATGAAATCATTTTATTGTTTGCCAACACTATTTTCCACAAAACTTACATGGAAAGTACCCCGACTTAAACAATCTCATGTTGATGAAATTAAGATATCTGATAGAAAAAAAGGAATATTACATCGACCTGTCTAGGCTTTTTGGCTATCCCGGTATTTTAAGATGCAATCTTTCTTGCCAACCGAATGGCTGGAACACCAATATATGCAACAGAATCTCGGTTCAAAAAAAATATTTCAATTATACCTTGGGATAACTAAATAATTCGGTTGTCCCGATGAATCTGTTTTCTCTATGTGGGAAACAGGAAATCCTTAATTGACCCACCAACCGCCTTTACATCCTTGTATTTTGCGAGAACTTTGTCCCGGACGCATTATGTCAAAAAGAGCCCTGCGGAAAATAAGGTCAGATGGGAATTGGGACAATTGACCCCCTCAGGACAAGCCTATGTAAAAGTGACCGGTCCCTTTTATAAAAAAACCGGTCTGGTGACGCAATGAACCGGTCACGTAACGTGTCCTGGGATAGGCCCTTTTTCCTGCAGGGATAAGATTTAGATTGGCCGTCTATATCCTGATTTGACTGCCTCCGACTACTTTCTTTGAAGGTACTAGAAAGGAAAGGTATACGACAACAAGTCAGTTACTAGAAAACAGCATAATTAAAGAAACTGGAGCACTAACACCCGTAATATGTCAAAATATTATGTAAAATATGGTTAAAAGAAAAAACATTTGGAAAGCGGCCATAGACGTTCATTTAGCTGACATATTTCATAAATTATTGTTATAAACCAAACTTTTATGCAATAATTTATTATTATAAAATATTGTACCGTTTAATCCTGTATATGTTTAAAATAAATCATTCGCAAGTGAGGTATTATAGGAAAGAAATTTTTGAGGGCTTTTTACTGGTTCATTTTTGCTTTTCGGAATTTGCTATTTCCGTCAAATTCACATATTTCAGAGGGTCGTAGGAAATATTCTTTGCCCGACATCGAGATGGCGGTATAAACCACAAAAAAATCAAGTGTATTGGAAACTTCCATCTGTCATACGAACACATGTTAAATATCACTTCTTTCTGGCAACACATTTGTATAGTAACAGCTGTTCAAATAAGACGCTTCAGTGACTTTTTTAAAATGGAAAAATTAAATATTCGTGATGTCAATAAATAATTACATAAGAATCTTTTACCGGAACAAGAAGTTCATAAGGATATGGCGAATGTGTTAGATACATGAGCTACTTTTTCATATAAAACAGCAACAAATTATGCTGCTGAATTTACAGGTAGTCGTACAAACATTGCAGGTGAATTAGAAATTAAAACAAGAGACTTAAATTGGTGCAATTGCACTAAAGAAGGCAAAAACAATCCAATCGGCTGGTAAGGTAATGACAACGGTTTTCTTGGATAACAAAAAGAATTTTTAATTTTTATTTTATACATCGACTGTCATAAAAAAGCAAAATCAATAAATTCTGGAAAATATTGTAACCTATTAGGTCAATTTAATGTGAAAGTTCGAAGAAAACGACCTGGTTTACAACAAGAAAATATATTGTGCTTCAAGACAAAACACTATTACACAAGAGTGTTTTAAAAATGCTTCACTAACTACCTTATTCTCCTGACTTAACCCTCTGTGCCTTCTATCTGGCAACCGTTTTACCTCAAATGAAGATGCAGTTGCAGCTGTAAATGATTATGTTGCAGAGTTTTAGGAAAAATATTGTTATTAAGAAAAGTCTTGAACTGAGTGTATTTTTTAGGAGATTTTCTTAAAAATACACATCATTTTAAAAATCTACCTTTTGTTTTTCACTGTTACGCTAAAAATAATTTAGGAATATTAACAAATTTTTGGGAAGCCTCTTTGGAATAGAAACAAACTTCCTCTTTAAATGAATATATTTTCTTAATGCCGCTTTTATGTAGAATTTCGAATAAATAAAATTTTCGTTTTATACCGATACCTTTCTTAAGTCATTTAAGCGAATTCTGTGTCCGCGTTTTAAATTGATTTTTAATTTAATTTTAATTTAATTTTTTAAAGAACAAAAATTAGTCCAAACATTTCCTATCACCAAGTATTGTCTAAATGCCGTTTTCACAGCGAACTGTTCATTAAAAACCGGAACTGATTTAAATACTGCAACCGCTATTTTTCAAGACCCCTAACAGTAACTGAAATAGAGAGAAAAATTATACCGATACAAAAACCAAAACAAATATTTGTTGCGGTTTTCATCCTTGTATGAATACCGTAACCTCAAAAAAAAAAAACAGATTAACCATTTTTTTTTTTTTCAAACATCTCAAAGAAATTATAATTTAATACGAAATTCTTATAATTTATTTTACTGGATTCCCTCTTATTTTAGTCTGCCATAACGATTACTGTTAAATTTAAACTTGTACTAATTATGCCAAATGAATTTTCGATCGTAATGAATGGAGCAATTTGAAATGGTGAACAGACACAAATTTTAAACAATTTGAAATTATTTTTGAAATTGAATTATTGATTTCAAAAACGTGGTCTGGAAACATCGTCTTAATGATTTTCAAATTGCTTGGAAATTGTTTTTAACACTGGTACGTATGAGTGATGTGTAGAGTGCTCAGGTAATTAATATAACGTATACGTTAAATAAATTAAAATATATATAAAGTTTTGCTAACAACCACAAGTATGTAAAAATTTTGTACAAAAAAATATTCTTTGTGACAACCGAATTTCTTGCCAACCGAATAGTTTTGTTGTAGGCACCGACATATATGTTTGTGGTGACTGAAATTTGGTAAATACAATAGAATTTCGGTTGTAACCATATATTTCATTCGGATCAGGAATATATTTGTTTGCGACAACCAAATAATTCGATTGCTTAACTAAACCATTCTGTTGGCAATAAATTCGGTTGTCACAATTTGCTTTCGCTGTGTACCACTGCATCTAAATTTTCTATTTAAAAATATGTAGTTTCATATGAATTTTTCTTCAAATCAGTAACAAGCATTTTTAAATATCCTTATAATTTTTTTTTTTTTGTGAATACTTTCTTTTTCAAGTGTTTTGATTGTATAACTTATATATATACCACAAAGAAAATAATCTTATTATATGTAAAACAGTTAACTTACCATTTATAACATTTAACGTCACAGTCACACTGGGGCTATTTGACGGGCTACATGTGTAATTGCCAGTATCACGTTTTTTTGCTGATTCAATGATTAATGAACCGATCTGTTATTATTTTTTTTAACAACATTGACATTTTCGTAGTAATTTTTTTATTGTTATTATATCCAGCAGTTTGTTGTTGTGGACAGGACACGTACATATTCATCATATGTATATATATAAGATGACAACAATGGTAAACATGTAAAGAAAATATAAAGAAAAATAAATGATATTATTTTTGAATACTATACTTTATGCAACATTGCACAGTGGTAGCATATCGTCAGATATCTGTAAATTTGTTATATAAATTTTTAAAGTGTGGTATGCAAAATGCAGAAACTTATTTTTGACCTATTCTTATAACATAATTTAATTAAAATTTATACAGGGGTTGGAAAAACTGGTAGAGATATTTGAAATATATGGAGAATATGCATAACTCTTTAAAAAAATGCCTAAATTTTGATTCATAGTTGCCACCAAAAATTATCGAAATCACTCGTAGGTAATTTTAAAAAATGTGAATTTATTTTATATTTTAAAAATTTTCTGAAATATTTTTGTTTCAAAATCGTTATAAAAAGTAACTAAAATTCGTCCTATAAAGTAACTAAAATTTTTATAGAGTTGCTAGATTTTTCTTTAAAATAATAGTTTTATGGTAACCCTAAAAAACTTCCCATTTTCGGATTTATCGCATGATTTTTATTACAAAAATTTTATTTACATAATTGTTAATAATAAAGGGCTGCATAAAACCATATGACTATCTTTGAAAATTATTTAAAATATTAAATTGAAATGATAAACTGTATGCTAATACAATAAAATCCGGTGAAGATGACTGGCCAAACTAGTTGGTATTAACCGGAGTCAAATATGTTTAATATTTTTTTATTATTCAACAAAATATTTCATATAGTTAAAAGCAGAATTCAAAAATGATGCTATAATTTAATAAGATCTTGTATGTAAATTGTTTGCAATACTGTTTGATTGTACTGCCTCAAATAATTTAACATAAAAAATAAATGTTAATGAAAAATTATAAAATTTTAGTAATTTGTGTTAAAAAAATAGTTTACTTAAACCGTTGGTGTATCTTAAGCGTGGTCGCATTAACAGACTTGTACAA
This sequence comes from Eustalomyia histrio, assembly GCA_949748255.1. Classification (NCBI taxonomy): domain Eukaryota; kingdom Metazoa; phylum Arthropoda; class Insecta; order Diptera; family Anthomyiidae; genus Eustalomyia; species Eustalomyia histrio. The sequence continues at coordinate 210,425,093 of OX456523.1, read as the reverse complement.
TCTTTGAATACTCTCCGCAAATATCCTTAAAAAATGTTCTCTACTGTTTTTGATGCAAATAATGTAAGGTTTATAGTGGTAAAAGAAAATTTTGTGGTGGAAAAAAAATTTCGTGGTGAAAAAATTATTTTGAGATAAAAAATTGTTTGTGGTAAAAAAAAATTTTTGTGGTGAAAAATATTGTTTGAGGTGAAAAATATTTGAGGTGAATATAAAATATTGTTAAATTCTGGTGAAAAACAAAAGAAAATATTTTTATTGTCAATCGCTACTATGAAATAGTACTAAAATACACCAATTTGTATGGAAAATTTAGAGGTACCCTCATATTTTTATTTTATAATTTTCAATGCCAAACTGCTCGTGAGAATATCTTTTATTGTAGGTAAAAAGGCGAGCTCCCGCTTGCGTCTTCACGCCGTGATCGCCGTTTCTACAGACAGACAGACGAATATCGCTAAATCGACTTGAAATAAGGATAACGACTATATATATATATATATTTTATGCGGTTACAATCAGAATGACGCACTGATATATACCCTGATCATATATGGTGCAGGGTATAAAAAAAAACTCAAAATAAATGTTTTTAAATTTAAACAAATTTTCTTAACCTGGAAGTATATTTGTACTAAAAACCCACGGAAAATCCTCAGAACGTGAAAGTTTTTATATGGAAAGGGCTGGTTTTTTTACAAAAAGTCCTCAGAATCTGAGACTTTTTTTCCAAAGAAAATGTACTCAGCAAAATAAATCTTGCCAAATAATTGGTTTTAGAACGAGAAGTAACTGGTTGAAATTTTCCAGCTAAGCTCATTGTTTTAACATAGGGATGTCATTGTAGGTAAGGTTAAAATAACTATTTATAGGTAATGCTAAGATAACTGGTTGCTATTCTTAAAATAAAAACTGGTGTCTTGAAGAGAGTTAATAATTGGTTGCATAATAATACGGTACATAATGGACCCCTAAACGCATTATTTATAGGTACTGAAAGAGTGGCTACATTGAATGAATTTATAAGTCGTTACAGAACTGATAACAAGGAAGACGCTGAATAACTACACTGTTTTCAATTTAATTTCAAAAAGTACCAACTATTTTCAGAAACTATTTTGTTTTAGATGTTAAGATTATTTTTTGAGAAATTAATATCATAATAACTGGAATTAAATAAATATATCTTAAATGAAATTAATAACTTCTGAAATTAACGGATGAATCTGAAATCAAATTGAAAATTTTTTAAATTGTTGTTTTCTAAACCTAAATTGATCTGCAAATAATTATTAATTTCTGATATTAAATTTAAAAAGATTTAATGGTGTGTTAAGATATAACATATTATATATTTTTTTGTAAAATTTATGTTGTGTTTTTTAAAACTTAAATATAACATATATGTGACACATGTATTTTATTAAATTCAGAAAAAAATTTAACTCAGATAAATTCATCGAAAATTCCATTTCAAAATGATATTGGAAAAATCCCAAGTGGAATAGAGATTTTCCGTGGAATTTTCTAAATATGAAATGATTGAAATTATTATTTTTTTTTTATTTTTCCAATTTAAAATAGAAAATCTAATTTTTTCGGAATTAACATCATTAAAAAACAGAAATATTTAAAATCAAAAAACAATTTTTTATTATGTTTCAAATTTTTATGATTAATTTTTATTTAATTTTAATTTGAATAGATTTTTGAGAAAATAAATATTAAATGACAAAACCAAAAATAAGTAGCTTAAACACATTATGTGTAACTAATTATTTTCGCAATGAAAGTAATGTAGTATGCAAAGAGCTGACATGGAATATCAATAGCTGTATAACACATTATTAGTAACTCATTATTTTCACTTTAGAAGTAATGCAGTTTGCAGAGGTAGGTCATTATTGGTAATGCAAAAAGCAATGAGCTACTATTACTAAATTTACCCCAATTAAAAGGTTTCAATTAAAAAATTCCTTCTTATCTTAAGGTTTTTCCAAATTTTCTTTTTCAGAATCTAAGTTCTTTTTTAACGAAAAAAAATTTCTGTGTGAATAGATACTCAAAATCTAACGGTTCTTCTGTGGGAAAAAGTCCTTTGATTTTTAGGGTATTTCTGCAGATTTTCCTATCGGAAAAAAGTTCCTCGAATCGTAACTAACTAAAAGTAACTAAAAGAACGAACATTTTAAAGTTTTTCTAAAGAAAAAAAATCACAGATTAAGAGGACTTTTCCTTTTGATTTTAAGGTTCCCTTTCCTTAATATTTTTAAAGAAAACCTCTAAATTTCCTGAAGACTTTTTGATGACCTCTTCACACTAAAAATTATAAAGAATTTTTCATATTTATAACCTTTTGAAAGCTACTAGTTTGCCTATCCAAATGTAAGCTAAAATTTTACATCAAAAATTTATTTATTTTTGGTCAAATTCTATCACAGTACATTCATTGTGTTCTGGTAATATCTCTGCAACAAGAAAATAATTTTTTAAAGAAAAGATAATAAATTGTCAGCAATATGTTTCTTGGATAGCATAAGCTGTTATAATAATTGAATATGTATTTCCAAAATTATTTATGGTTAATAAATTTTCCTTGTGATTATCATTATCTTGAGAAATTCAATTACAAAAAGATGTTATCCATATTATAATGACTTTAAGCTACCAAATGCATTTTAGTTTCTAACTTATGTTTCAAAAGCTGGTATTATGTAGGAAAATAATTTGTTAAAGATATAAAATAATCAATACTAAACATATTTTTCTTAATATACATTTAAGAATTAAACAAGTCAAAGGGTTTAGGAAAAATAAAAATTTAACAGTTATTATTTAAAAAATAAACAGAACTTAGCCGGGGAACTCTGACATATTTTTGATAGCTTTTTATTTATTTTATAAAGAAATTTACTTAAATACCACTGTTTAATGCTATACTTTTATGGTATTAACTTAATCCAACATTTTAGGGAATATGGTCTTTTAGTCTTAAGCAACTTTTGTATATTTTTTCTATTTTTATTATCCAAAGTTACCAACAAAACGTTGACAATGACAGTTACAGTTACACAATCTATTACAGTAGCAAATAACCAATGACAACTATAAAATACAATAAATTTGGCACCCTATATTGATAGGTGGTGCCAATTCTTTTTCGCAACAAGACACATACAATACATGACAGAAACAATTCACTAAAATACAAGTAAGAAAAATAAATAAATACACATGTATTTCTGATCGAATGGAATCAAGTAAAAATGCACACGTTTGAAAAAATGTTTATACTTTTTGTATGATTGTTTTAAAATATGTATTAAATCAATTCAAAGTGTATGTCGCTCGTTAGCTGATAGTAACGAGGGAGAAAAATATATACTTCAATGTCCGCTACACAAGCAAACGAATTTTTATTTATTACATAGTTTTTACACTGATTCAAAAAGAAGGTAATCTGAAATATATAAATGAGTTTAATATAGTGATAGTCTACGCATGGAACTACTTAACTATTGGATTATTTTTCCCTAGTTCTACTTTGATTACAGAAAAAAGCATTCTCGCAAAGATAGAATAAGCTAAAATAACAATAATAAAGTTCCCATAACATTGTAATGTAATGCTTAATAAAATAGAATTGCGTGCAATTTTCGGTATTTTGATTTATACATCCGTATTTAAGTCTAACCACGAGGCCGCTCAATTTATTTTTGAAACTGATGGAACGGGCAGAGAAGTTTTTAGAGCTACAATGTCCAAGACACGGTTTCTTTGTATTCTAAATTGCTTAAGATTTGATAACTGTTGTGATAGACAAGAACGATTATTAAACGACGCATTTGCAGCAGCTTCTGATATGTTCAACAAATTTATAGAAAACTGCCGAAAAAGTTATTCAATTAGTACTCATGCCTGCATTGATGAAATGTTGGTACCATTTCGAGAAAGAATCAAGTTCAAAATTTACATGCCAAAGAAACTCGCAAAATATGGCATTAAGATAATGTCATTAACTGATGCACGCACACAATATCTTGCAAATGCTTATATATACTTTGGAAAAAACTCGGATAACGTTGGTCTGACAAATGAAGAAAAACGACCTGCAGTACTAACAAAATCAGTAATAAGGCTGTCTAAAATATTAGAAAGTAGTCGAAGAAATATAACTGCTGACAATTGGTTTTCATCACTCCAGCTGGTGGAGAACTTAAAACCTTCGCCTCCAGTAGAGTCGATCCCTGTTGCTCGTAAGTTATGCTACATATGCTCAACTAGGCTAAAGCGAAAAACTACACAGATTTTGATGAGTAAAAAACCACTTAAAAGATGGACCTGCAGTTTCTATACCTGATTATTTTTTTATGATCTCTTTTATATCTTTAAATGTATACATTTGGCTATGAAAAAATGCCCTTTAAGTTTTTGTTTTTTTTAATTCATATTTTTTTTATAAGTTATTTATATACCTTGTTTTTATATTAAAAAAAAGTTTGTGAAGTAATGTACCTGCTTTGTTTAAACGAATAAAAAAAATTGTTTTATTTATTTTTTTTGTAATTAAAAATATAGTAGCTTATTTTAAAAAAACAAATAATTATCAAAAAAATATTTTCTACAAAATTTTTTTAGTAAAATTAAGAGGGGTAAAATTTACCATCACGTCATAAACTATGTCCCAAAATTTCACCTCGACAGTTAAAGGTTAATGTGTGTTCATGTTTTTTTCGCGTGAAGTAAAATTAACTAAATTTATATAACTGAATTTAGAAATATTCAGTTTTTAAGTCTACCACTTTCTAATATTTAAGAATTGTTTACTAAAAATAAGTTCAGGCGATTTAAAAACAAAAAGTAATAAATTTTTTCCTATGTAATAATAAAAATTTATTTGATTTTAGAAACTTGTGAACTATTTGTAGGGAAAATTTTCATTTAACTTAAACCCGATAAATTTTAAAAATTTTAATCAAATATTATTTTTTTTAAGTAAATGTTCTTTAATTTTTGAAAAATAATAACCTTACGTATAGAATTTTTCTTTTGTTGGGTGAAGTTTCACTTATTTTCAATACTTTTTTTTTTCAAAATAATGCAATTTTTCCCTATGACACCTGTCAGCATAAATATTTTAGCAAAATGTTTAATAAAGTTAAGAATCAGAATTTTTAATTAAGTTAAGAATGTAGAATAAGGTTAATGAAGAATAAGGTAAGCTGAATTTTTTCATACTGCAAAATGCATACACAATTTTAGTTAAATTGAAAGTGAGGATAGTCTTCACAAACGGCTCATGTCCAAATATATAACAAACATTTAAGCCAGAAAGTTGACTTCGTGATCATGATTTTACATCTGCTTGATAAATTCTTTGTCATCGGCAACATATAATGAAATTTGCAACTAAATGCATTTACAGGATATTTTACCCTTAAAATGCCCGTTGCAAAAACATTTCTTGCACAAATTACTAAAATGATTCACGTAGTAGGTACTTTAGGAACCGGTCCTGTTTTTACTTAACACGGGACAGGTCCCAATTCCCAACTGACTCCATTTTTCCCGCAGAATAAAAATAATTTTATGTCTAACAAAAACCTTTAATAAGAAGATTGGAAAAGTATAACAAATTTGACATTGCTTTCGGGTATTTAGGATTTTTTTAATTTTTAAAAATGGCTAATAATTTAAAAATCTTTAAATTTTAAAAAATGTTTTTGCCAATGCCCTAAACAAAAAGGGGTTAGTCAAGGTTGGAGTATCCGTTCAGTGACCAGTACAATTAGGATCGGTTTTAAAGAAGCTATCCTGTGACATGTTCGGTGGAACGGTGTAAAAGTAACTTTCCACTGATTGGAAAAGTAGGAGCCATCTGAAACTGGCTACCCTGTGAACTGTCCCAAAACCGCTGAAAACAGGACAGATCCAGCACATGTCAGTAAAGTAGTTCAAATAATTTTGAGAATACTTCTTTGACGAATTGAAATGGCAAAATTTTAAAATAATTTAGTATACCCAGCAATTATACAGTTTGTTATATCAGTTTGTTAATCAATTTAAAATGCCTCGATATTGGTTTATTACCATTTGATACTTATGGAATTTTAAGCAGATCTTGCAATGTCCGACTGCATGTTCGTTGAAATGGTAATTATACAAGCAGGTTTGCTCATTTTTCCAGAGCTTGTTTATTGTCCTCTTGAGAAGTTTGGTTTTTAAAATGAGTGATAGCGTTCCAGCGGTAACAAAAATATGAATGAAAATGAGAAGGTACCTCTAAATTTTCCATAAAAATTAGCCTACTTTACTCAATTTGATATTTAGCATCTGGTGAATAAATATTCAATGACGTTCAGTTGATCTTATCAAATTCTAAAAAAATCTATTTTTAGACTTAAATCCAGGTGGGCCATATGTCTGCTACTGCTTTTTTTACACTAGTCCTGAAGAATGTTTTTCTGCGCCAGTCCTTTGACATGTTACAAACCGCAATTTATCCCCTGCTAAGACAAGCCCATGTTAAAGTGACTAGCCGCTTTCAGATAATAGAAAGGGTCCCAATGTTCCACTGGGACAATCAGGCTACCTGTAAAGTGAAAATTCCGTTTCATACAGTGTTGGAAAAAAAATCGTTGTACACAGAAAAAAAATACCACAAAATTTTAAGTAATTAAAAATTTTTGTTAAAAATCAGATTCAATTTCTGTCAATTTTTGATTTGAAATGTTTGTAAATTGTTATTTTTTCATAGAAAAATTCTTTGAAATTAAAAATTTAAATTAAAAAAATAACAAAAAGTTTTTTGTATTTACAAATTCCATTGTTGGTGCATTTTAAAATTTTTTTTATTAACAAAAATATTCTACCCAGAAAAAGTATCACAAAATTTTTTTTTTTTTGTTTAAATTGTTTGTAAATTATTATTTTTCATATAAATTTTCTTTAAAAATAAAAAATTGAGCTTACAAATATTTACAAATTCTATTGTTGGTGACTTTTTAAAAATTAATTTTTTATATTTACAAAAATGTTTTATGGAAGTTGTTATGTTAGTTTTATTCTGTGTGTGAAAGTTATTCAATATTACAAACAGAATTTTTGTAATTTTATTCCATATAGCGTTTGAGTTTTATCCGTTCCCATATTCTCTATGATTTTTTTTGTAGTCTTCTGTTTTCTATTTTTTTCAGTTGTATTTTTTCAACAGAAAATCAGACCAACATAACTTGGCTTTGTAAACCGAATGTTGTGTAGTCAAACTCTATTGAAGTTTGATAGATTTTTTTAAAATTCTAACAATTTTAATTTATTGAATGAAAATCTATTTTTATATACATTCACAGGTGTTAAAAGTCACTTCTGTGATTGATTTTTTGCCTTAACCTTGTGACATGTTAGTCCTGTGACAAATTCTTCTGCGTCAGTTCTATGACATGATAGGGTATTAAAGAAAGTGCGGAACTGGTAAAAGGCAGTATTTGTTTCTTTCTTATACAACTGTATTTATATTAGTACCACATATAAATATCCCAATAAACATTTTGAAGAAATATTGTCAAGAAGATTCAATGGAAATATCTTTTTAATATCGTCATAAAACAAATAATGTAGTATTTTGAAAATATAGCTTTTTTTATCAGCCGGAATCTAAATCGGCGATATTAGAAATAATTTATTGCTAAAATATCATCTTTATATCTACTAAAAGAAAAACAAATAAATTATAAATATTAAATGTCATTTAAAAAAAATTATGAAAATTACAACAAATGGCGAAGAAGCAGCCAAATGTAAAATCCTTTGCCAAGGTTCTAGAAAAGGAGAGTATGTCTTTTAAGCGAAGGTAGGTAAACTTTGACAGCATCAAATGAAAACTGCAAATAAAACTCAAAACATAATTTTCTTTTTTTCTTTAGGAATGCTGCAAAAGATTTTCCAGAGGAAAAAAGCCAAGAAGAAAAAAATGACTTTTGGGGAGTAAAATAAGTGTAATTTTGTAATGCTATTTTAAGATTTTAGTGCAATTATTAAATTTAAAATAACATATTAACGGTATACACAAAATCGTATATTTATCCCCCGGGTGATAAACTGGCGACATTAATTATTTTTCCCCGAGATGACATATTTGGAATATTTTAGTGTTGACAATTTATTTTCTAGGAGAATCATTTTCATATTACTTGAAAGTATTGCTTTCGAGACACTTGAAAATCTTGCTTATTTTTTTTTAGTTATAAAATGGTAAGTTTTAAAATGGCCGGTATCTCGAAAATTAGACAAAATGCTTGACCCATTTTTATTCAAACAAAATGGAACGCGAAATGAATTTTGTATAATCGGTGTGCGTTAATTTAAATTATCATATTAATTGATTATCAGCTTGTGGCTGTTTTATAATAACCGAACCGAAGGGTAACTTTTGATGAACTTTTCAAAAATTTGCCGGTATCTCGAAAATAAGGCGAGTTAGGGCAAAACTGACAAAATGCTTGACCCATTTTTATACAAATAAAATGGAACGCGAAACGAAATTTGTATAATCGAAGTGTGTTAATTTAAATTATTATAATATTAATTTATTATCACCTTTTTTAATAACCGCAACGAAGGGTAACTTTTGTAGAACTTTGCAAAATTTGCGCAATCTCGCTTAGATTCGGAGATATTCGCCATTTATTAAAATGGTCATATTTTAAAATGTCTGGTATCTCGAAAACTAAGCGAGATAGGGCAATACGGGCAACATTTTTGCTCTACTTTAACGATTACGTTAATACTCGTAAATTTAGACCAAGTTCGGGAGATATCCCGAGTGATCCATTTTATAAAACTATGTAAAGCAATTTAAATATCCAGAAAATTTCTTTGTAATTTTGGCATTAGCATTAGTCAAATAATGCTAATGAAATTTCAATGATAATGAAAAAATACCAAGTATAGTAAACAAGCTAAAATATAAATTTTTCATGATTTAAAAAAAATATATTTTATTTTATTTTTTTTACTTGTTAGGGTTTTTAACATATTTTTGTTAGGGGCACAATTAAATGTTTTGATAACTCAGCTACGCCACTGATCTTCCGCAATACAAAGAAGATTGTTGCCGCAATAAAATATTTTATTAAGGCAAAAGGATGGGGAAATCGTCTTCGTATTCCCATGCTTACTGGGATATTGTTATTTTAGAATTCACCTTGTCAAAATTCAAAAGAAGAAACTAGTATCATATACAGTTAAAGCAAATACAATTTTGATTATTTTGTTAGCTAATGTTATTTTGTTTTCTCTTTGATGATCCTTCCCATCTGGATCGTATCAATGTATTTTTTCACTCACTTGATACTACAAAAACCATTTAAATTTATTCTTATCCCTTAACAATACAAATTTTACCTTTCGTTTACTTGTGTTTATCATTTATATGCATTATCAATTTTATATGTTTTTCTTATTTTTTTTTTCCTTTTTTGCTATTGCTTTTGTCATTATTATTATTGTTGTTGCTGTTGGCATCGTATTGTTGTCATTGAGATCACAGGTGATTCTTTTGCTACTTAATAAGTTAAGTACACCAAAAAGGACGTTTTTATTATATTTATGCATTGTATATGTATTTCAAATATGCTTGACTATATGCCATGGTCTTTTACTGCTATATGTGTTTACCTTGAATGTAAATGTTAGTCAGTTTGGTTGAGTGTTTATATGTGTGTATGTGTGTATGTGTGTGTGTGTGTGTGTGAGTATACATCAGCCTGTTTGTATAGTTTGGTCTTTGGTTGTTTGTGTTTATATGTAGTAGTTATGCAAACAATATATGGGTTGGTCTTTGGGTAAATTGTTAAGAAACAAGTAATAATTCAATTTATTTTAAGTTGTTGTTCAAATGACACATACTTGACACGTTTTTTGCCTTAAATAAAAAATTTTCTTACTACTTCTCTCTTTCATGGTTATCTTTAGTTTTGGAACAACAAGGATATTTGTGTATACCACGAGTATATGTAAATTATAATTAAAAAAAAAACTGTAGTTAATTTTTACTAAATCTTATGGGAAATGTATTGAATATCATAAAACATAAAACTTAAAATGTATATTAGGGGACATGTTTTTTAATTTAATTACAAATCATGTGGGGCCCCTACAAACAAAAACAAGGTTTTTTAAAATTTCATTTATGTTATTTAATTAGAAAATCAAATGATGACAAAAAGCTTAATAATTTTCAAATTTTAACGAATAAATATCATACACATACACTCACAATATATTTTCGTTTACCGACTGTAGTTTATTTGAAAAGTAATACGTAAAGTTTATTTTTAAACGAAGAATAAATTAAAATTCATAGAAATATATTTTTTAACTATTTGAATCAGTCATTTAAAAAATAAACTATAAAAATTTACAGACATTCAGTAGGAGTTGATATTTTCTGTTAAATGTAAAATTTTATGTTTTCTGTTTTTCAAAATAAATTCATATAATTTTTTATTGTTTTTTTACCAAAAAATTATTTCAATAAAAATTACAACAAATTATTCAAATATATATACATCTGTGTGTGTTGTGTTTTGTAAAATTACATACAAATAAGAAAACTTTCAATTTGAAAAACAAATTACAAAAATCGTTTTTTTCTACTTTTTGTCAGTTAAAAACTGGTGGTTATTTTAAACGACATGCTATTGTTTTTACTACTTTTGTTGATTATAAGAAATTGATTAAAAATAAACAAAAAAAATGGGCTGAATATAATGAAAAATCAGTAGTCCTCTTTTTGATTGTATTTTCGATTAATTTAATATGCATTTTAGATTATTTTTAATGAAATAATATTGTGAGTGTACACATGGTTAAAGTTATATTATAAAGGTTCGTTAAATTTTAAGGGCCGATGTTGAATGTGAACCACACCTAAACGTCAAGTTTTTTTCAGCACTTTATTTGACATTTTTCAATTTCGTGCACTTTGTGATTTAAATGTGTCCACAATCGGGAGAATTGTGGGCAAATTTCAGCAAAGCAGGTCTGTGAAAACAACTGTGCATGCTCGCCCAGTTCGTTCTGCGGAAAACGATAGTGTCATGAGGTCGGCCAAGCATTTACCGTGAATGGTGTTCGCTATCGCGAGATGATAACGAACTTATTGTGGCCAGGAATAGAGGATATGACCCTGGAAGATATGTGGTTTCAATAGGACGGTGCACTTGCCACACAGCTAACAAAACAATGCGTCTTTTACGCGACAAATTCAATGGCCGTGTCATCTCACGTGGTGGCGATGTCAATTGGCCGCTAAGATCATGTGAATTGACACCGTTGGACTTCTTTCTTTGGGATTATTTGATAGAAAAGATATACGTTGATAAGCCAGCAACTATTCAAGAGCTATAGGATGAGATTATTCGGCACATTAACGCCACAGAACTTGATTTATGCCTCAGCATCATCGAAAATTTGGACCATCGGTTGGAGGTGTGCCGCCGAGGTCGCGGCGGCCACTTGGCCGATATTTGACTGCACACATAATTGAACCATACCGTATTATCATAATAAAATAAAAGACAATAATTTCCTAAATAATTTGTGTTTTATTGAAAATCAACATCGGCCCTTAAAATTTAACCACCCTTTATTTGGACTAAGCAAAAACTATATAACTTCTGACATGTTTTTATTTGTCAAACGTATTATATACAAAAAACAAATACTATTTTTCTGCAAAATCTAAATATTCTTTGTTCAAATAAAAAACAGTATTTGAAAAAAAAGTTCAACATTAAAACCAAATTCTCCATGTATTCAAATGTCACGTATGAAATTAATTTATTTTTATATTTACTTACCGTACTATGTGGATCACCTTCAGCCTCTGGTAAATTACGATCAATTTGAGTTATATGCCGTCTGGACTCAGCTGATATTTGTTCTGTACCATGATACCACATAATGAATGTGGGTGGCTCTAAAGCACCACGTACCACACAACGTAAATTTACTCTACTACCAGCTTTAACATAACGATCTGGATCACCCAGTATTTCAGTACGAGGAACTATAAAGAAACCAAAAAAAAGAAAAAATAATTTAATGGAAATGGAAAAGGAAAATTAAAAGTTGTGTTAAACTAGTTGCAAACAGACATGTCAGACATACGTACATAAAAATGAATAATTTAAATAAAAAAATTTATCATCCTCACAAACCAAATCTTTAATTTATCATTTAACCAGAAAATATTAGTAAAGTAAAAAAAGAAAATATGCTTGAAATCACGTATCACACGTAATAATGGTAAGAACACGTTCAAAAATTGTTTCCAACAATATGTGAAAAAAATATATATTGTATATTCAAGAGTTGTTTTTTTTTTTTTCTATATCTCAAATAGTTTGTTAGGCGATAAACTCAGTCTGTCATTTAGTTTGTTAGAGTTTGATGCTTGTATTGTTGGACCCAGACAAAAAAGTCAGTAGGGACAAGCTAAATGTGTATTGTAAGTCTACTAAGTATACGAAATTGCTGTGAAAATGCTAAAAAAATTCCACTGAATAGTAAAAAGTATTTACAATACGTTTATTTAGGGATTTATTCAACCATATCTGCCATTTTGTGGAGAGAATAAGTAATTTTTAAAAATTTCAGTTACCGTTATTTTTGCGAAAGATAATCGATTTTCTGAACCTTTAGAGAAATTGTAGACGATTTTGACCCATTTTTTGCTTCTTCAAAATCAATTTGAAAAAATTAAATTTATTCAAATTTATTCTGTTATTCAATGCACTCAAAATATTTTGTAGGTGCATCTAACTAAAACTACAACTAAAACGAATAAACTTTGGGTTGAAAGCGGGTCTACTCATATTTTCATTTAATTTAACAATTTTTAGAGCATTGGACTATCCCAAAAATAATTGTGGGTAAGATCCCTAGCTACAGCATTATCAATTCCTCGTATACATCGCAACGCCCTCCATAGCAATTATCCTTACCGAAGTACAATAACTTAACAGAACTATGAACTAAATACTTTTAACAAGTTTTCGAACTCTCCATCAGATGTCACTTAGTGTTGCCATTTTTGAAGCTCTTTTATCTTTCACAATCTAACATCTCTCCTCTATTCCTTTTCCAGAGAAAACAACGCAACAATTATTAGGAAGTATTTTCAGAGTGTTGCTTCTCTTTTGAAAGAAATGAACGGAAATTCTACACTGAAAAAAAGTTTGTGAAAAAATATCGCTGAATCAGGAAAATTTTAGTCTGGAGGATGCTCAACGAAATCGTACTGATGAAAGTGAAAATCAGCAGACTGATGAGTTAAAAGGAGCGACAGAGGGATTCTAGGTGGAGGGAGGGATATATGGATGGAGTGGGGATAGAGGGCGGGAGAGAGCATTGTAGTAGGCAGGAGAGATAGTGAGAGGGAGGATAGATAAAAGGATAGATGGAAGGAGGGCAAATTGATGGTTGGAGTGAAGATAAACGGAGAGAGGATAAATTCAGGGGGTGGTGGAGACAAAGGGGGAATAGATGGAGGGGGTGGATAGAGAGATGGGGTAAGGATAAACGATAGAAGAGAATAGAAATAGGTGAGGAGATGGCTAGAAAGTTTTATCAAAAAAACCTAAAACTCTAAATATTTAAATAAATTTAATTCTTGGTTTTAGGTATAGAAATAGACAGGATGGTATATGGAGGGAGGGGCGATGGCTGGAGCGAGGGATGATATATAGAGCGAGGGTGGATAAATGATGAGAGGGAGGATTGACTCTTGGATAAGTGGTTATTTAAGGAGATATGAACCTTTTTATTTTCCTCTCAAAAATTACATATATAAATATCTAAATACATTGAGTTTTTGGAAAAATTATAAGTAAGTCGATATAAAAGTCCTTGACATATTATTTATTATTTGTATTTATTAAAAAAAATTGTCTACCAGTGCATTAAGATATAATGGTCCGTAATCATAGTCCCGCACTAAAGTCGGCTTTTTTTAAAAACAACTTTAAATTAAAAATGACACATTAGAATTGATTAAGAAGAAATAAAATTATATTTTAATAATAACACTGTCCAACAGCATTTTTCGAACAGAATAGCTACCCTATAATTCTGAAAGGATATGTTGAGTAGATCATTTTTGTAGAACAAAAAAAAAGTTTTCAGTTTTCGGTCGAAGGGAGCATTATACTATATGAAAAAAATGCTGTAAGTTAATGTCTGAGATAATTCTTATAGTCAGAGTTGTATTGTAGAATTGTATGAGGATTATTTTTGTGGAAGATCTTAACCCTCTAACTGGTCAATTTTACCCTTTTTTCGAGAAAATCAAAAAATATCCTTTAAAAAAGGACATTTAAGGATTAAAATATTCTACGAAAATGTTTGCCGGAAAATTTCAGTGGGGGTCACCAAAGATACCAATGTTGTAAATAAAGCTTGTTACGCTTAATTAGTAATTATGGGGTCGCTATTCTGTTCCATTCAAAAAGTCTTAATTTGTTGGACAGTGTAATCAATGAATTACATATAAAAAAATTAAATCAGCAATAAAAGCAAAAAAATATATAAACATTGATTGAATAAAAAAAAAATTAAATAAAAGAGTGAGAATCCAAGTATTTGTACAATTAGAATTATTGAATTTCAAAATAATTAAAAATTGCGTTTTTGAGAAAAAATTGCGTTGCTTGTGTTTTGGATGTTATAAGGAATTTAGTTCCAGAGACACGAGTCTTTATATGATTCACTCAAAAAATCAAAATATAAATTGAGTTTTTGTAAAAATTATAAATAAGTCGAAATAAAGTTAAAATGTTATTTAAATAAACATCAAAATATGAATTGAATTCATTTTAACTACCAAACTGATAGGTAAAATGATAAAATATGATTTTTTGGAAAATTTTCCGTAAAAATGTGAATTTCACATTTTGCACCAAACAATTTTCATACCAAAATAAAATTCAGACAAAGTTTTAAAATTTTTGTTCAATAGCAAATTTCAAATTTCACTTTGTTCGATAACATATTTCACCTCCTGCAGAAGTTCCAAAACTTGTTAATTTATGCAAATGCTAAATAGGTGGGTATATTTGGTGTATTGGTCCAATTATTGTCCGATGTTCTTTATATTTAAAGGAATAACAAAGACATTTCAAAGAAAGATAGGTTTAAATATAGGCTTTCTAGCCAAATTCAACGAGGTAAATCCATGGGATTATTATGTACCAAATTTCACCCAAAACCCCTGTAAAGTTCATTTAAGCAATATTATTGGGCCAAGGACAAAATATGGTCCGGTTATTCTAACATTGAAGCTTGTTTTATATTTCCATATAACTTTTACAACCGATGTTTGCGTATGTATTAATAAATTCTAAGTTAAATTTAGAAAGAATCTTTTTATGAGAGGTAGGGGTAAATATGGACTGATTATAAATAAGTTTAGAAGGATTTGTTCATTTTCTTATTTATTTATGATATATTTATAATCTTTCTTTGTAAGAGATTTTTCCCTAGAGATATATAACTTTCATTTAGTAACTAGTAAAAAAGTTCATTGTATCAAAATAAAATCAGAGACAAGTGCTTAACAATATTTTGCAAATGTTAAATTTCCATCGAATAAGTAATGGTTAGAAATAGTAGCTGATGTTGTTTTTTTTTTTTGAGAAGTTACTCTTGATTTCTCAGAGGTATGGAAACACATTTTGTTATTTACAAAATAAACAATATTATTCTATATTGCATGTCAACAACTTGTATGAAAAAATAAAATTTCCAACTTTAATCTCCAGCAAAAAATAAAAAAAAAACAGCTAAAAATTAACACTTATTATAATTCACTAAATATACATGAAATATAATAAAATAAAAATACATCTATGTTATATCCTTTTAAGCTAATTTGTATGCTAAGCATATATGCTTAACATATATTTAAGTAAAGTCCCTTTAAGAGAATTTATAAAAAGCATATAAAAAAAGAAAACAGCTTTTTTATTTTTATCACTACTATTATAACAACAGGTATAAAGTTGAAAAAAATGTTAAAGGAATAAAAAAAATCTCTACAAACAGTGATACTGTAATATTTGTATGACTATTTGATGAATTCTTTTGTAATTTTACTGTAAGTCTTCTTAAATTTTATTAAATCCAGTCAAAACTTAGTGGAAGTATTTTCTTTATTTATCTAACATAATATTTTTGAAGTTCATAATCAGGGATTTAATATGGGGTATGATTGTTTTTAAATGATTGCATTTCTATAAATTATTTCTTCGAAAAGTATTCGGAGTCGCTGAGTAAGAACGGATTTTAAAAATTGAAAATGGTGGATCAAATATGGCGAATTTATTTAACCTTTATCTTAGTTTTTGACTTCTCGCTATAACAAATGGGATATCTTGCTTTTCTATCGATACACGCAGGAACACTTTTGGGTTTTTTTATAGAAATACCACATCTCTCGAGATGTGGACCGGGCTATCGAGCTACTGGGCTCCTCCACTGATTAATTTAGTGAGTTGTTGGCAGAAAGCCAATATGCCGCTTATACGTGGCAAGAATTTCATCATTGTCGTGTATGGTTTTGCAATAGATATTCCAAGCTCACATTTGGTAGCCCTTTGGGCAACACCATTGTAGCCCTTTGGGCAACACCATTGTAGCCATTTGGGCAACAACTTTTGGTCAAGAAGATGAAAAAAAGATGAACATTGTTATGTAATGTACCCTTGGTCCACGATCCAATTTACCTTTTTTTCCAGCTAAACCACCAACTGACACTTACGCAATTACGGTTGGATTTTCCAAACACAAGTTTCTGTGATAAATTCATGCGGCAGAAAATGTCAAGTAATTTCATGAACATCGCATAATTTTTTTTTTAATGTATAAAAACGATTTATTTTGTGAGTTTTTTTTCTGAGATGAAGGCTAAAAACGATCGGATTCCTAACAATTTTTTTTGACGCTGAATACAAATCTGATATAAAAATTTTTAAATATTTTAATATCTCTGAAAGTATCTTAACACCCTCCTCAATAGTGGCGCCACGATGAGCACGTTATTTCTGCGTTAGTCGACTTTGGAAGGACAAGATACTCACCTGATTGTAAAAACATGTTAGAACTTACGTGTTGCTCAATTTTGGACAGCAGGGATCTTCTTTTTATAAAAAATGTATCACATAAAGATTAAATAGCAAAAAAAAAAAAAATTTAAATGGGAAGGTATTGAGGGCAGTACCCCCAATAACACTTAAACGAAATAATTTTTATTGATATAAATCATAAGACGAAAAATTAACTAATATCCAAAGGAATATAATTATCCCTTAAAAAGGAAATTAAATAACCTCCAAAGCTTAGTATTTTTTTTTCCCAAATTATAATACTCCAAAAAAGAAATGAAATAACAATTTTCTTTAAAATAAAAATCCAAAAAGTTTGATGAAATTTTTCAAACAAGATTTTAACAACCGAAATCGCATACTTATACTAAAAACTATGAAATATAAGAGATTAATACACAAATATTTTTGTCAAGTTAAACGCCACCTAACTTGCACGATTTCACGAATAATCAAACAAATTGTATCATGTTGGTTTTATGTCTAAGAGGACAACACTTTTTGCAAATTAAAATTAATCGAGAGCGCCCCGGTAGGCTAGTTGGTAGCGTGCTAGCTTATCAGTGCGGGGGTCGTGGGTTCGATTCCCACCAGAGGCTCTGGTCTGTTTTCGCTACAACGAGCCGATAGCCTTCGTTGCTAGTGCTCGGTTAGGGTATTAAGATATAGTTTGGAATTATATGTTTAATAAAATAAATAATAAAAATAAAATTAATCGAATAAACTTAAACAAAATCGGTAGTATTAAAAAGAATTCATCATATATGTAAAGCTTCATAAAAGTTTTCATTTCTACATACATTTGTATTCTGTGTGATAGGATTTCTATAACATTAAGAGATTTATATTATATTATTTTGTTTTTTTTTTCATATGGTTTCAGTGTTTTTATATTAATAAAACAACATACGGTATGTTTCGCAGAAAGTAAAGATTAAAATTAAATCAGCGGTGCTCTAGGAAGACGTCTAATAAATTAAATAAAAAATAAGGTCTAAAGGCTGGTATAATTGGAAACACTTTTAAATATAACTCTTTTTTCTCGCGATATTAAGATTTTAAAGTGCTGAGCATTACATTTATAATATTTAG
Source organism: Eustalomyia histrio (assembly GCA_949748255.1). Taxonomy (NCBI): domain Eukaryota; kingdom Metazoa; phylum Arthropoda; class Insecta; order Diptera; family Anthomyiidae; genus Eustalomyia; species Eustalomyia histrio. The sequence continues at coordinate 210,406,839 of OX456523.1, read as the reverse complement.
AGATACATCTGATTTTATTTGGAGACTAGGTCCAAATATAGGCCGATTTTATTTTATTTTCAAAAGCGCGATTAATGGTCAGATAAAAAAATCACAAAACAAATTTCAACTAGATATCTACGGTTTTATGTGTCGAAGGTAGGTCTGAATATGGACCGATTGTAGCTAAATTCAATTATGTCCTTAGTAATGCATACCAAACTTCATACAAACATCTTTATATTTGCGAGCAACAATTTTATAAGAGGTCATTTAAGGTGAGTTTACATGGATACTAGGTCCATTTACGGTCCTATTTTCTTCAAAGACGTAATATAAAATAAGGTAAGTCTGAGCCTCCTATTTTTGGTACAGAGTGGGACGAGAAATCTTCACCTGATGTGTTTTTGCCATATCTTTAAAATAAAAAGACATAGTTTATTTTTTTTAACTGATTATTTGAACCTTTAATTTTTTTTCTAGTAATTTTTGAAAATTATATCGTCTGATCATTATTTAGGCAATAAGTTCTCACCTTCTCGCTATAGTAACTGGGAAGTTTATACCACTTTTCGATACCCAGCTCTCGACAGAAAACCGCAGCCTGTACTCTCTCCCCCATACAGAGAAACATATTCAAAATGAAAACTGAATTTCTTGCCCTCCGATATATTTTGTTGTGGCGACTGCAGGATTAATCAGTTGTAGATTTAAGATAACATGCATTGCCGCGGTTGCCATACCACGTATGTTGCCGGTGACACGTACTTTAATATGTCTCCGAACATGCCTCTCCAGGCGCCTGCAATAGACTCTCCTCTCCTAGCAGCTGCTGTATATTTCCAAGAAATGAGATTAGGACAATAAATGGGATACAACGTCGAAAGAAACAGCTTTGCCTCTCCATCAAAGAAATAAATTGACATCGACGAAAAATACCAACGTATTGGTGAAAATAACTTCAAGAAGAAAGTAAAAATTCCAAGGACTGAAACCGAACCCGAACCTAAACGGAACTATTTGCAAAAAATTAGGAACACTAAAAATTTCTTTTTTAACTAAAAAGCTAAACTTGAAAAAAGCCGTATTAGACTGTCAAATAGAATGCTGAAGTTATTGTTTGAAATTACTGTATGCTGTAAAAAATATGTATGATAATAATATATTTGGAATATTTGTGAAGAATTCTTAAGAGTTTTTGCACCTTTTAAAAAATTCATATGAGGTTTCCACAAGAAGTTTGTCGCTAGACGAATGAGTGACTAAATATATTTAGTTATTCTATTGCATGTATTATGTTATTGTATTTTCGTTCATGTGAAGAAAAACGTCATCTGGATACACCACCTAATGCTGAAACTACAAGAAGAACAGATGAATTTACGGTATTTTTATAGAATCTGGTTCAGTTTAAAATAAGAGCTAACAAAAGGTGGCAAAACAAAAATATTTTCAAAAGAATTATTTTTAAATACACTTAGAATATATTTTTCGTTACCGACTGTAGTTTATTTAAAAAGTAATAATTCGAGTTTGTTTTTAAATGAAGAATCAATTGAAATTCATAGAAATATATTTTTTAACTATTTGAATCAGTCATTCAAAAAACAAACTATAAAAATCTACAGACATTCAGTAGGAGTTGATATTTTCTGTTAAATGTAAAATATTTATGTTTTCTGTTTCTAAAAATAGAAGCTTTAATAACCCATCTAAAAATCGAAATATATATGAGCATACATGATCATATATGGGCCTGTATATGATCATACATGGACAAACATGGTCATATACGTCCATACATTGTTCAATATGACCATACATGATCTCATATATGATCATATATCTTCGGATCCGAAATTTGAGGGTATATGGACGTATATGATCATATACGAGCATACATGAATAATATATGAGCATGTATGATAATATATGCACATATATCACCATATACCCTCAAATTTCGGATCCGAAGATATATGGTCATTTATGAGATCATGTATGGTAATATATTGAACAATGTATGGACGCATATGATCATGTATGCCCATGTATGATCATATACAGGCCCATGTATGATCATGTATGCTCATATATATTTAGATTTTTAGATGGGAATTCATTTTTGTTTTTTTTACCAAAATAGTTTGTTTATATACAAAATTATTTTAATTAAGATTACAACAAATTATTCAAATACATGTACACACATACATATACACACGTATACATTGGGCACGTTGTCCGGTTACACACACTCATCTGACATGCCCGACCGCATACCGGAGACGGAAATTGTCGGAAACTGCGAGATTATGATCCCTGATAGGGGAGAATGGTCGAGCGGAACTCTGGGGCGAATGCCAGTGGAATCTGTTGCTACACAGACGGATCTAAGTTGAGGAATAGAACGGGTATGGGGGTCTATATTGAGAACCCGGAGACCGGGATATCCTGCCGTCTTCCTGATCCCAACACCTGCTTCCAAGCGGAAGTCCGTGCTATTACGGAGGCAGGATCCATATTATATGGGTGCCGGGCCACTCGGGGATAGCCGGAAACGAAAGGGCCAATACACTAGCTGTCGGGAGAAGAGAACTCGAGGCAGTTAACTTGGCGAACGCAAAACCGTTTGAGGCAACGAAAGCGGAATTAAAGGCGTGGGCAAGAGAAACCCCCACGGCCTGTTGGAACAACGGGACGGTGGCCAGGACCATTAGGCTTTTGTGGGGTGGCCCAGACAAGAAGAGGACAAGAGGCCTCCTTAGTGGAAGTAAGTCCGAGGTCAGTATGATGGTACGTATCCTGACTGGTCATGCAGGATTACGGGCACAACTGTAGCGGATTGGACGGGCAGATTCTGACGAGTGTAGAGCGTGTGGCGAGGAGATCGAAACGCTGGAGCTCTTTCTCTGCCACTGTCAGGCATTTGCAGAATTAAGATGTTATATCGGACCTGGAATGCCTGAGGAACGTCGACTGGAAAACCTTGAGGAGTTACGTCCGGTGAACCAGGTTTCTGAAAACCGGACGTTAACAATCTACATGTTATTAAGGAGCGCACAACAGGCCCAGCAGAGGTCCAGGTGTATATCGTAGCGATATGAGGTTGCATTTCGATGCTTCATCCTCCTTTCGACCTTACCTAACCTATACACACGTAGAAAAAAAATATACCCTAAAGGAAACTTTGACAGTGAAACTGTATTGATTCACTATTGACTTTGTCACCAGTACAACTGACTACTTATGCCCCAGACAATGTTCTCTTCAATAAACATTTAACATGTGCGTGTCATTGCGAATCTACACAACTATCGACTAGATGTAGACATTGGAACCAGAGGTTCATTAGTACATTTTAGTAATTCTAGTCTAAACTTTTTGAACTTTTTAATAGTTTTCCATACTAGGAAGGAAAATAAGTTTAAACAGCTGCATTTAATTTTGTAGTAGACAAATCCTCACTTGTTGTAGACAAATCTTCTTCTATAGCTCTGTAAAATTCATCACTCATCACATCATGTCTAGAGTTACAACTTTCACTAAAAATTATTGCCTATTTCTTGTTATTTTTATACAAAATTGATAGTTGTTTCAGAAGTCTTTTGTAATTACTTTTGCCGTTATATATTTTGTTCAAATAAAATGCATATTTATCTTTCAAATTCACTTCTCTTTATATTTTTATTTAAATCATTAATTTTGCAAGCTGCTACGGACATGGTCAGTTGAAACTTGATGGTAATTTTAAATGACTTTCGATTGCTTTTACTACTTTTGTGGATTATTAAACACTGATTGAAAAAAAAACAAAATGGGCTGAATATAATGAAAAATCAGTAGTTCTCTTTTTGATTGTATTTACGATTAATTTACCATGTATTTTAGATTATTTTTAACGAAATAATTAATATTGTGAGTGTATTATAAAAGGAGAAACTCAATTTACTAATAATTCACTTTTGATGGCTGCATGATAACGGGATAGCAGATTTAAGTAAATGCTAAATCCCGAAGATGTTGAAAATGCTAACGAACGTATTTTAAAAACAATTAAAATTTTCAAAAATTAGCAAATGGAAAGAGAAAAAGAGAATTATATAAGAGAATAAATATCTTGTTCTTCAGAAGATAATAAAAATATGCTCGAACAAGTTCTAGAAAAGAAGGAATGATTTTCTAAATCAAATTCTTTAATCGTTAACGCTTCAATTGATATCTTATAGTTTAAAATAAAATTTTAATATAAGAAAAATATCTTAGACTTGGAAAACAAAAAAAAAAACATTCTACAATACTATTTTGTGAGCAACATAAAACGTAAACGCCATTAAATGAAAATTTCTTGGAAAAATAAATAAATTTCTTATTAACCCATTAGAAGCCATTGTACTTAACTGAGTACACCTTGATTTTTTAGATTTTCTCTGACACTATTTGTCCTATAATTATATATATAATTATAATTAAAGTAAAATAATTTTCTTAGAGCCAACTAAATTTAGAAATTAAAAGCAAAAGCCTTTTCTAATCTAATTATGGTATGAGGAATTCCAAGTCAGGGTGATGGTACTAGTCAAAGGGTTTGGCGTTCGTATGTGTCAGTTTTTTTTTATGACCTTTAAAATTTTTTCCTTATCTTGATGTTTTTTCGCTTAGTTGTTACATTTTGGCAAAAACGTAGTTTGACATAACTCGAGAACCACTTGTCCGATTTTGATGAAACAAATTTAGAAAAATTAGAAATTACAATTTCTCTAATCTGTTTCTATACCGTTTTCCTATATGTGCAACACTTTCGAAGTTAAAAATGAATGTATGAAGGGAAAAAAGTATTTTTTGCCTAAAAATTTAAATATTTTTTTTTTTAAAATTCATAAAAAATCCAAAATGGAAAAAAGTGCCAAAACTAATTACTTTCGCGTAAAGTCACATAACTCATGAGCAAAAGAAGGCATAGATCATGAAAATCGATGCACGCGTTTCTCATTTATTCACAATTAGGTAAATGTATGAATTTCAAAAATTTGCTCCAGATATGCACAACATTATTTGGAGAAAACATTGACACTCACAAGCCGAACTCTCTCATATTTTTCTACTGTACTAAAAGAGAAATATTGATGTGGCAACACTGGTTCTGTAATGTTCACATAAAACATGCATTGTCATTATACTTCTTCTCTTTCTCACACTGGTTCTGTGATTTTTGTCATTCATCAAGTGTCGACGAACGCGAACAGTAAAAGTGATTTTTCACCAGTTTTTTAAAAGTGAACAAAACTGAACAGAATATGGAACTGTGCAAGCCAGATATAAATAGCTTTTGCTACTGCTGTGGTCAATATGTCTCAACACATAAAAAAAGGGGAAATTACAGTACTGATTTTGTTCAAACATACGAGATGTACTTCAAGCAAAATGTTATAGTGAACGAAAATTGGGTACCAAATATAGTGTGTAAAAGCTGCTACAACCGTCTAATGGATTGGAAAAATAGAAGACGTGAAAGTATGCCATTCGGTATCCCAATGACTTGGACTAATCCTGGCGAAGGTCACAATCCATTGAATTGCTATGCATGTGCGAATAAAGGAGCCGCAAAAAGGATAAGAAAAAAGCTTCTAGCCCAGTTATTTTCTCTTCTACGACTGCTCCGACATATCATGCACGAGATGATCCCCCATATGAGCCATCAGTAACCAATGAGCCAATTTTAATAAATCAAAATAAGCTTGATTCAATTGTTGCCAAGTTGGAATTACCACAGCATAAATCGGAAGAGCTGGCTTCCATTTTGAAATCAAACAATTTGTTGGCACCCGGTGTGAAAGTCACAGCTTATCGAAGTCGTCAGGCAACACTCCAAAGTTTATTCCTTGTGAATGATGAAAAAACTTCTGCATATTGCCCGGATGTAGGAAAATTGATGGACGCAATGGAAATAAAATATGAAGCAGATGACTGGACATTATTTATTGACAGTTCAAAACTCAGCTTGAAGGCGGTTTTACTGCATAAGGCCAATAAAAAACCTTCAGTTCCAATCGCCTATAGTACAGAAACGAAAGAAACATATGATGCACTGGAAAATATTTTAAAAATGGTTAACTAGGCCAAACATATGTGGCGCATTTGCTGCGATTTAAAAGTTGTAGCAATGCTTTGCGGTCTTCAAAGCGGATATATAAAATATATGTGCTTTTTGTGCGATTTGGACACACGATTTTCCAGTGACCAATATGCATGCCACGGATGGAATGATGATAAAGAATTTTCAGGAGATGCAGAAGGGCCAACAGTGGAATCACACATTGACATTATGTGTGGTTCAGAAACTGATGATAGCGATGAATGCGATGCCACTAGTCCCGAACAACCACCATCGAAAAAGTCTAGGCAATATTTATTAAAATAAATAAAAATAAATAAATAAAATAAAAATTAAAAAATTATAAAAATGTTTACTTAATTTTTTTAGTAGTTTATGGCCAGAAGTCTGGAGTTATTGGGGAAAATTTATAAAAAAGGCGATAAATGACACTTTTTGGAATAAAAACAAATATCAATATTCTTGTCAAAATGGGATACCTTCACTTAATTCTAAATAAAAGCAGAACGCGTTAATCGATTTCTATGATCTATGTCGCATTTTGTTTATAGGTTATGTGACTTTACATGAAATTAATAACACTTGATCCTTTTTTCCGTTTTGGATTTTTTATGAATTTAAAAAAAAAAATAATTTTTAGGCAAAAAAATATTTTTTTTCTCCACAAATTTATTTTTACCGGCAAAACTGTTGATTATAAAAAAAACGTTATATGAACGGCTTAAAGAAATTGTAATTCTAAATTTTTTTGAGTTTGTTTTAGCAAAATCGGACAAGTGGTTCTCGAGTTATGTTAAACTACGTTTTTGCCAAAATGTTACAACTAAGCGAAAAAACATCAAGATAAGGAAAAAATTTTAAAGGTCATAAAAACTGACACATACGAACGCCAAACCCTTTGAGGGTTTTACTATACTGACCTAGTACCATCACCCTGACTTGGAATTTTTCACCCCCCAGACAATAATCCCAAAAATGTTCCATAGTGTAATTAAAGTAAAATAATTTTCTTAGAGCCAACTAAATTTAGAAATTAAAAGCAAAAGCCTTTTCTAATCTAGTTATGGTATTATTGTTTAAATCCACATCGTTTGATTGCAATTTAAAAATATTAAATTTTCCAACATTTTTCTTAAAGGTAAAAATTTAATTATTGAAAATTGGAATCAAAATTTGAATATATGTGTAATTAGTGTTTCTTTTTTAATTAGGCACTTATTGAAGCTGTTGAATCAAATTTTACAACAGCGAATTTTAAAACGGTGTATGTGGGAGAGTCGGTTTCCACTTTTTGCTCCTTGACAATTTACAAAGATATATTAATTTTTCTTTCAATTTCGATTTTACTTTATTCTAATTGATGACTTTGCCTATAACATAAATATATTTTTTATTGAATTTTCTCCTCCAAATTTTATTTGGCTATTAATAGGTTAATAAAACATCTGTATTTTTTCAATTTTGAACCCTAAACCCCTACCAAACCTGAACTTTTTATTTCGATTTACCCGAACCTGAAACCATTTTTTCAGAGTTGCAGTCCCTGAAAAATGCTGGCCTTCTGAAGCTGAAAACTTTTTGGTTATACTTTTATTATGCCTGGGAACCCTTAAGCATAATATTTCTTGTTGTACTGCATTATATGCGAAAATTACTATGAAAATGATTAGATTCATATTAAAGAAAAAATGCATTAGTTTTAACTGTCGTATTTTTCCTTAATTTTTATATATTCAATGTATGCAGGATAAGATAATGATCTGTAGCTATTAGTAAAAAACTTCAATTAAGAGGCCCCATTAACCTATGTTTTACGGCCCACTTTGCAGTTTTTTTTACATAAACATACCATATCTATCCTATAAAAGGAAATTCAAATATTATTTTACTCCAATAATTTTACTTGGCTCTATCCAAATATCATTTTCTTTTCCTATCATCATCAGCATCATTTTACATATGAGTGTGTGTATCATTGAAAAGGATTTTATCTATAAATATAATGGTTTGTTTGGCAAAAAAAAAAAATAATAAAAACATAGATACATACATATACATGTGGATTTCGCATCACTTATACATATACACGGATGTGTAGTTTTGTATAAGAAAAAATACATGTCTATAACCATTATTTGCAGTAATTTGACTTTTGCAAATTGTTACTTCTAGTTGTATATATTCTTTTTTCTTTTCCTCTACACTATTGTCATCATCTTACCAAAAAGTCATTATCATTTAACACCTAAGGTGGTGAAAACCATTTCTGGTTGGTATATTTTGGATGCTTTATATATATTGTTATAATAGCAACAACAAATAAAAAAAAATAAACGCATTAAATTTTCTTCTATCATTTTATTTCTAATAAACACAAATTTAAGTTTATGCATAGAATATTTTGTTTGTATAATCAACGTTAGTTTCTTCAAAGATAATTTCGATTTATAACGTCATTTAGTTTGTGAAATTGTGCAAAAATAAATATAAAGCATGTACCTAACGATGTTCGTACAAATTCAATAATTAAATTAAATATATTGGGGGCGATACTTAAAAATTCCTCTATTCTAAGAATATTTGGACTTATAATTTTTTTTGTGTGTATGTAGGTGAGGTATAACATATTAGTTGTAGTGGTATTTTCTTTAGTAAAAATCAGTTTGCTTTTCATTTGAGACTTTTTTTTCTATTTCTTTTCACTCGATTTGTTGTTATTATATGTACATATCAATATACATAAATTTGTGTTTTTCTTTTTTTGTTTAACATAACATTTAGTTTAGTTCTGCCTCATTTATTCGTTTGCCAATAGAATATTAAATATATGTTTTTATGTTTATTTCCTTAAAGCCACTACTTTTAGTAATTGAAAAAAAAAAGGGAAGAGAAGGTTTAGGGACTATGGAGTGTATCAATAGATTTGTTTTCTATGATACCATATAATATACATGTTTAGGAACAAGAAAAATAAACAATTTCGCAAAAAGAATATTTCGTGTCCCTATTTGTACCCTTTTCATTGGCAACATGGATATATTTTTTCCGTCAATTTAAAAACAACATAATATTTATACGATTCTTGGTAAATTTTGATGGGATTATAATGATGTTCATAAATCAAACAAGCATAACTAATAGGTAAGAGTTAATATGTTTATAGGTACTAAATATTACTCTTAGCATTCCACTAGAAAAATTAAAATCTTCACTGTATATTTAAAATCGATTTATTTAAAAAAAAATAAGTTGATGTATTTTTTAATTTTAAGTACAATATTTATAAGAGTGGTTTAAAAAAAATAAAGATTCTATAAAAAGTAGGGTTGGCTTTAAATAGAACTATTTTTTAAAATATATGCTATAATTTAAAAAAATTTTCCAATAAAATCGTAATTGAAGTGCATAAAGGATATATGACATCATCACTCAGAATAATATGTAGTTAACTGTTAGTAGTTTAATGAAAAAGTTTTCTGTACCATTTAAAAATAAAGGATAATACATTTATTTTTCAAAGAAATATATATATTAAATTTTTATACATTTGTTCGAAATGATTTACTATCATTTACCGAATTTTATCAGTTTTATTTATTTTTTTCATTTGTTTAAAATTTAATAAAAATTTACCCACAAAACCGAAATTTATTGTGTTCGTAACAGTTATTACAAAGTTAAATTAAAGTTAAAAAAAAAAATAATCAAAAAATTCCAATTTGTTTTGTATTTAAATTTTTTGTTTATATACAATCTTATTTGAATTCAAATTTCAAGATTTTCATAAACACACATACATACACAAAGTCATTCACACAAAAAGTGTCTATAGCCCATACATAGATTTTGTAGATTAAAAAACAAACAAAAATATAAAAACGGAAACGATTTCAAATTAATGATAAAATCATTTATTTTTTAAAGAATTTTTAGGTAAAATTTTAACATTTATTTTAACTGATTAATCATTTGTTTCTTACGGAAGTGCCAGTTGCTTAAACAGCATTTCAAAATAAATAACAAATGCCATTTTATTTAAATGAAAAGTAAGTAGATCGGTTTGTAAATGAAAAAAATTTAAATTGTTGTATTTTTGCAATCTAATTACCCTTTCATCAGTCATGACATTGTTATTAATGTTATTTGAAAGGATAATAGTTAACCTTGTAACTGAATGTAAAATTTACTTTTTCCATTTTTTTATATTAATCATATAATTAAAATAACAGAAAATATCATTTACATGAAATTATATTACATTTAAAAACCGGTCTACTTGTTTTCATTTAAATTAAATGTCTTTTGTTATTTATTTTTAAATGTTGTCAGTTACACATCCTTAAGAAACAAATGATATAATCAGTTATAATAAATGACAAAATTTCACTTACCAATTCCTTAAAAAGTAAATGATTTTATCATTTATTTGAAATTGTTCTGTTTTTGTATTTCTTTTTTTCCTTTTTTGTAATCTACAATACAAAATGTATGTATGCATAGCTATAGATATAGTTTTTGTAATTTGAATTGAAATAATTTTGTATATATACAACCGATTTAAATAAAAAAAAATAAATTGAAATTTTTTGAATATTTTATTTTGAAACAGACAGCAAACAAAATTTACATTTGTAATAACTGTTACGGACACAAATAAACCACATATTTCCGATTTGTGGATAAATTTGTATTAAATTTTAAACAAATGAAAAAATAAATGAAACTGAAAAAAATCGGTAAATGATAATAAATTATTTTGAACAAATGTTTAAAAAAGTTAAAATAGATATTTATTTGAAAAATAAATGTATGTTCCTTTATTTTTTAATGGAACTTCAAACAATAAACTACATAAATTTCTGAGTCTACCCTTGAATTTAAAAAAGTTCAAATTGGAGAAAAATATGGTTATATACTTAAAGCCTGGAAAATGAAGATCATATGTTAGAAATCCTGAATGGACAATTTTTTATAAGTTACAAAAAATTAGGAAATGTCATCTAAATATATGATGAATATTGAAGTTTATATTTTATAGTTGATCTTTTTAATACTTATATGTATGAAAATGTATTTTTAGTTTGACTCGAGATCATAGGAAAAGCTTTTTTTCAAATGAAAAATTTTTTCCTTATTTTTTAATTTTAGTAAACATGGAGAATACACAGAAAAAAGTTATTAGAAACCAGCCGAATGGAATGCATTTTCTGGTCAGCTACGACTTTCATCAAAAATTTTTCATTTGAAAAAAAACTTTTCCTATGATCTCGAGTTAAACTAAAAATATATTTTCATACATATAAGTATTAAAAAGATCAACTATAAAATATAAACTTCAATATTAAAATATAACTTGGCACGGTTAAAAGAATTGTTTTGTATTAGCTAATAGCTAATTTGGACATACGGTAAACAAAGGAGAATATAAATAACACAAAAATAGTTAGTAAATTTCATCTGTACTCAATAATAAAAATCAACTGTATGTTAGCATAAAATAGCTTTTTCCGTTGATTTGTGAGTTAAATAGAGATATTTACAATTGGTATTTCGGCACAAAGAATGTTGATGAAAGTCGTAGCTGACCAGAAAATGCATTCCATTCGGCTGGAGTCTAATAACTTTTTTCTGTGTATTCTCCATGTTTACTAAAATTAAAAAATAAGGAAAAAATTTTTCATTTGAAAAAAAAATTTTCCTATGATCTCGAGTCAAACTAAAAATACATTTTCATACATATATATGATGAATATATCATCAATGTCTGCTTACTTATTTCAAAATAACTACAGCTTATTGCTTAACAATACTTATGAATATCAAATTTGTATGGAGCTAACAATGGTTAGTGCTAAGCTTTGTATACTTTTTAGATAAGTTAACCACCCTTAGCGAGCTTAATATAACGCATAATCTTAATATGATGCATAAGCCATGTCACATATGTTTCTCTAACAAATTTGCCATTATTTAACCATAATAGAAAATTTAAGTCAATATAGGGTTAATAAAGGGTTAAGTTAAACATCCAATTCTCTTTCTTCAGATATCGAAAATATTTCTACTCTTTATATATATTATTATATATGACAGACCGTAAATATATTTTTTTAATTCTTTTTTTTTTCTGTTTTAAAAAGTTTTTTTTTTAATTTATGAATTTTTTAACTTACATTCTTCTCACTTGAAAATGGTTCGTTGAAAATAAAAAGTTTAAAGGCAGAAAAAGTAGTAAATTAGGTTTTCTATCGTTATCTACTAATTGCCTTAATAAAAAATTATTATTTTTTCAAGAACTATGATGGCGGATCAATAAGTCAGTGACTTTTCGAACTTCCCTCGTAGTTATATGAAATACAACACTGCTCCCATCAAATACCACCTGTTAATAGACTACTGTTAAATTTTGAGCAAGTTCCGTCATTTACTTTGCGCTTAACAGCTGAAAAAACATACAACCTCGTGGATTTTTTTAAAAATGGAAAAAAGTGAATTTCGAAAGCTCATTACATTAAACCGTCAATCAAACCAAGGAAAAGTTTGATAAATACTATGTGGACTCTGCATCATCGATTTCAATGCTAAAAAAGTTGTTCACTGACTTTCGTTGTGGTCACACAAGTACAAATGACGCTGAACGTTTTGGACGGCCGACTGAGGTCAATACATCCGAAAATGTCAAAAAAAAAATCCACAATATGTTGTTGGCCGATCGAAGAGTAAAAACGGGTGAGATTATTGATGCCATAGGCTTTTTATATGACAGTTTGGTTTCGATTTTAAATTATCAGTTGGATTTAAGAAAGCTCTCTGCAAGATGGGTGCCGCGTTTTATCTCAATTGACCATAAACGTAATCGTGGGACAACTTCAAAGGATTTGCAAAATTCCATGAATTGGGCTACGAATTGGTATCTTATCCGACATATTCTCCGGATTTAGGCTTCAGTGACTATTTCCTATTTCAAAAAGTAAAAAAATGGCTCGGTGGAAAGAAATTTAGCTCCAATGATTAAATTATTGATCAAACAAATGCCTATTTTATAGACCTCGAAAAATCCTATATTTTGGAAGGGATACAAAAATTGGAAAAACGTTGGACTAAAGTGTATTGAATTAAAAGGAGATTATGATGACAAAAAATTTTTCTTTAAAAAAAAAAAACTGTTTCATTCAAAAATAAACAGACTTATTGATCTGCTCTCTTACTTAATAACTAACATCTTGCAAATTACAGGGTTAAATTTAAAGAAATTATTGGTTATGTCTAGCACAATTTTATAAAGCATGTTACGTTTTAATATATTTAAGAATAGATTATTTTAGCACCGGTTCCATAAAACAGGTTCTAGAACGAATTCCCGGAAGGTAAAATGTAACATTTCACTTTGCCAGATCAAGAACCGGTTCTAAAGCAACTCGTTCTAGTTTGAATAAAATAAAGCTATTGCTAATGGATCAAACTCCATATGAAAAAAGCGGTTGTAGAACATAAACTAAATCTTATGGTAATGCGTATAAGATGTTCTGCTTCCGGTTCTTTGGATATTTTATTGGAGAGCGAAAAAACTTTATAACAATACCGAAAAATGTATTCACTTATTATACACACCTCCGATATGCTGAGTACAATGGTGTACTTATGGATAAAGTGAGAACTAATTTTTTATAACATTTGGACATGTATTTAATAATTTGGTATCATTTCAATCTTTTTAAAACGTTATGAATAAATTGAAATTTCGTTCAACATTGTTTGATTTGATTATAAATTTTAAAACAAACCCGGAATGGTGTTGTTTTCAAAACAAAGTATTGTAGTGTGAATTTAAGTCGTAAGTGCAAAAAGAGTTATCTTAATTTGTCTTAAAAATTCGTAAATATTATTGTTTTATTTGACAGTAAAAAAGTAGAACTAGTAGTTCTTCCAAAACATATTTTATTTTTCCATGTATGGTACAGTTTTACCGATAAATGTCTTTAAAATATTTATAAATATAATTTATCAAATGCAATCAAATATTTTTCTGTTGAAATGTAATGGTAACACCGGTAATAGAACATGTCACAGGGTAGGTATATTTAGACCAGTTCTTTTTTTAAGAGATATGTGTTTGAATTTAAACTGACATAAAAATCATTTTTGGGCATTAGGCTACCGATGCGTATGAGTAACTTTTTAATACGGATACAAATTATTATTACGTATACGTTTACCATAAAGCAACTGGGTGATTGATTACATATCATAATATCACGGCCCACGGCTATATCCTCTTCGATTGCTTCGACATTAGGCAAATATATTGTATATTAACAGAGCTCAGCAAACATATAATTTGAGACTTAATCCCTTTCGGTATTCATACACTAAGTATCCAAATAAATTAAAATATTTTAACACTGCATAAATTAAAATATTTTAACACTGATGCACATACTCTGAAAATATTTCTAATTATATTAAATAAAAATATAATTTAAAATAAATGAAAACTTACTTACAACCCGGTCTATTAACCTTTAAATCAAAAGAAATTTTATTTATTTTTAAATGTTAATAAAAATAACTTATAATATGCGTCAATATTAAATGATTTTTCGTTTATTTTCAATGTAAATAAACTAACAAAAATCTGCATAATATATTTTTTTAACTTTGAAATCCTTAAAATGTAATGCTTTTTCCAATAATTCGCTGTTGTAAACGCTTAGACATATTTATTTGGAGAGGAGTTTATTTTATGTAGCCTAAATTTAAAAAAGCCCTTTAATTTAGTTTTCTATTTGAATAAATTTGTTTGTCTTTAAGTAAGTAGACTTTTTAAAGTCAATTTTTAAGTTGTTGAATTTAATAATCATAAAAACAAACAAAAAAATACATAATAAAATTAAAAATTTTTTATAGCAATGAAAGTACATTTGTAAAAGTAAAAACTTTTCTTGTTAAAAAAAAACATCAAACAAAATATATGACTCTGTTTGCTATAACAGAAAAATATAAAAAATAACAACCACAATTTAAATTCGATTTCAAGAGAAAATATACAAAACAAGTCAAAACTTAAGAAACACAAAAAAAAAATCTCCCTTAAAAAAACTTTCTCCGAAGCCAAACAAACTACATATTTAAGTTAAAAAAAAAACTAAATAAATTGAAGCATGCATATCAAGAAACCAGAAGTAAAAACTTTTATTTCATTTTACATATTTTATGGTCAACAATTTTCTAGTTTACCAAATTTCTTTTTCAGTATTTTTTTTTTTTCTTTAAATTCATAACATAAAAAATCATAAAAAAGTGTTAATTGTATAAAAAAAAAACTAAAGATAGTTTTACAAATAAAACAAAAATAAGGAATATAAAATAAAAACTTTGAGAAAAATATGGTATATACGTACTGTTTGTAGTTTTTCTTAAAAAAAAAAAACAACACAAAAAGTTTTTCTGGGTTAAAAACTATATAACTTACCAACAACTTGTAAATGCACTCGAGCGCTAACTTTTGGTTCTGTTGACACTTGGCATTCATATGCACCAGCATCACGAGCCTGCACATATTTTATTTGTAATGTCCAAAATTTATCGGGTTGTTTTAAAGCCAAAAATCTTTGGTCAGCAATAAAAACGGCTCTGCAAATATAACAATGTAAAAGAGAAAGTTAAAAATGTTTCGTTTTTTTTTGGTGAATTCGGTTTCACATAAATTCCAGAGCTTTTTTATTTTTTTTTATTATTGCTTTAACAAAAAAAAAAGGTTAAAGCAAATCATAAATATATAATTTATAATTTTTTTAAAAGTTTCATATTTTTGAGTTATTTCATTATGATTTATTTCGTTTTAATGTTTGGTGATAATTAGAAAATTGCTAAAAGGGATTAAGAGAAATTTTAAAAAGTTTAAAAGTACGTAAAAACTATATATTTTTTTTAACTACATACCAAATAAAAAAATTAAACAAAAAAAAATTTTGTGGCAATTTACTAACTTTTTTAACGACTTTATGAATTTCGTCAACTACCGATAATTGTCGGTTGAGTTAGCGAAAAGGCTATTTTATATTTTTGGAAATTATTGACCTTGTTGGTCAAGTTGTTTGTTTTAAATTTATAATCTTTGAAATTTTATAAAGTAACCACAAAGAATCGTTATAATAAACTTTACAAAAAATTTCTGTAAATAAGTTTAAGATTTTTTTAATTACAAATATTGGTAGAAAAAAATTCCAGAATAACTTTTAACGAATTTTGACAATGTAACTATTGAATTTTTTTCGTTAAAATGTTAGGCAATCGCACTACGGGTTAGTAATCACAAACAGCAAAAAAATTAAATATATTTTGATGTTAGGGGAACATACAAATTTTCTACTGCTTTAAATTTTCACAGCCATAGCTGTGCCTGTTTTTGGGCTTTGTAAAAAACTCACTGAGGAATTTCTAAGTACAACGCAAAGTATAGAGAGATGATATGAATCTCGGGATTTGTCTTTAAATTCTCGAAGTCAGTCGAACTTGAAACTTAACTATTCGATTGCCAATATATTCGGTTGTCACCACTAATCTGTTTTCTCAATGTATATTCACATATTTTTATATTGTGTATAATTGTAGCAGAGATGTCAACTGGCCACCTGATATCTGAGATTCAATTCCCGGCACCAAAATATTTGTTTAAATAAAATTAACAGTAATAATAATAATAATAATAAAATCATTTATTAAGTGTAGCACTGTATGTTCGGTTTAATACCGCATCGAGTGCTTTGTTCTATTTAAATTTAATTTTTTTTTTGCTACAAAAAATTTTATTTTAATATATTTTTTAATAAACTAGATTTCATAAACCACCATTATTTGGATTAAATAAGATCAGCTAGATATTACAGCAAATACCAAAAAATATCACACACAGATAATAGAATCGTTGTAGTAACCGAATTTGTTGTCAACCGAATTTCTATAGTTACGTGTACTTTCACATTATTCGATTGAAGTTATATAAGTTTTCAGTTATATCTACCGTATATTTGAATATGAAAAAGTTAAACCAACCGAATTCATTTGGTGTTCTATAGATCAGACCACATTTATTAATCAATTATTTTGAAATAAATTAAACATTGTTTCGAATATTTTTTGAAAAATTTTTATTAAAAAATTAAAAATATTTCTTTATTGAAAATAATAAAAACCTAAGTACACAATAAAAACCCTCAGATTCAAAGGACTTTTTGCTATTAACAAATCCTAAATAAAATTTCAAAAATTTTTCCGCTTGAGAAATCCTCAGATTCGGAGAACGATTTTATTGAAAGCCCTCAAATTCCTTTAACTGTTTTATACCGAAAAGCCCTCATTATCCAGGGGCTTTTTCCTTTAATAAAACCTTTAGAACATGAGTAAACAACAACTTAAAGTTTCTGAGGATTTTGCTACAAAAATGTTTTTAAATTTTTGGGAATTTTTCACATAGAATTTAGCTTTGGCTCTTAGGATTTTTTACTGCAGAAAGTTTTGTAGATTCTGACCTCTTCCAACGAAAAATTTCAAATTCTTAGAACCTTTTTTATGGAATTTTAGTATCATCAAAATAAACCATGGGGACTTTTCAATAAGAGAGTTTCTAAGGGAAACCGTTCTTAGAATCCGAGAATTACCTATATAGCCTTTTATCATTAAATATATGGTTATCTGCAAAAAATTTCCTCAAAATTGTATGGTTCCAATGTCCAGGAACAGGACCACAGAACTTAGTTGTGTTTTGCAGGGAAAAAAGTCCTTCGATTGAAAAGCAGTTTTCTTCTCAAGAAAAAGCAAAAATGTAAACAATACAAGGTGGCGCAAAAGTAATCCTCCTATCAGAAAATGTTATAAATTTTGCGATTGGCCCCTAATGTCTGTTCTGTTTTGACATTTGTGTAGTAAACACATGCGGAATACACGTTAATAAACAATGTTACGCTACACTGCTCCAGAACGCGGAATATTGGTGACTATTTATTTGAGCAATAATGAAGATGATTTTTCATCAAAAATAATCATGAGTGATGAGGCCCATTTCCATCTTAGCAGGTACGTAAATAAGCAAAATTTACGCTTCTGGGGCACTGAAAATCCGCGTGTAACCCACGAAGAGTCTGTACACCCGCTCAAAGTCACTGTATGGTGTGCTGTTTTCGCTGGAGGAGTCATCGGACCTTTTTTCTTAGAAGACGTCGCGGGCCAAACGGTTACTGTGAATGGTGAGCGCTACAGAGCAATGATCAACGAGTTCTTTTTGACGCAACTTGATGAATTGGGATTGGAAAACATGGGGTTTCAACAGGACGGTGCAACGCCACACACTGCACGTGCCACAACCGATATGCTGAAGGATGCATTTCCCGGGCGCCTAATCTCCCGTTTTTGCGATCGCCTGATTTGACCGCTCCAGACTTCTTTTTGTGGGGCTTTTTGAAGTAGCGGGTTTATGTCAACAAGCCTCAGACTCTTGCAGCTCTTAAAGACAATATCCGTCAAGAATGTGAGGACCTATCGCCGGAAGTTTTGGCCAAAGTAATGGAAAATGCCATAAAAAGGGCTCAAATGACAATCAACTGTGGCGGCGGCCATTTACATGACATCATATTCTCGACTTGATGTAAAAATAATTAAAAGACCAAATAAAAATAATCCACAAGAAGAATAAAAGTTTGTCATTTTTTTTAAATTACAGCTAAAAAACATCGGAGGGTTATTTTTGCGCCACCCTGTACCTAAAGATCTAAGGAAATTCTAGGCTGATAAATCTAAGCATTTTTTAGAAAAATAGCACCAAAACGTTCGCTTTTTCCTATTTTATTTTTCTTTTACTAATTGCGATATATACAATAGCGTTCTATACTATCACTACCGCAGATTTTTATGGAAATTAAATGTTCCAGCATCAAAAATTATCCAGAGACTTCTATTTGGATCTGCAATATTGGAAAAGCTAAAGTGTTGCAACTTTGGAATTTGATGGGTTTTTTATTTTCCTTATTAAAAAGATGCATTGGAAGATAATAATTTAAAAAATATATTTATTTATGTTTTTACCACATTTTCTTTTAATGCTTATTATAGCAATTAATGCAAATATGAGGCTCCCGGTTGGATAGTTGGTAGCGTGTTAGCTTATCAGTGCGGGGGTCGTGGGTTCGATTCCCACCAAAGGCTATGGTCTGTTTTGCTAGTGTTCGGCTAGGGTATTAGGATATAATTTGTAATTATATGATTAATATAAATAAAAAATAAAAAAAATAAATTAAAGAATTAATATTCTCCGCTTTTTATTGTCTTAAACAAGTTTTTTTCTAATATATTTTATTTTCTGATTTTTATTTTGATGTTTTTATAATAACTTTTCAAAATAACATTTGGTGAATAATATCAAAATTATTGTAAATACCGAAAAATAACAATTTAAGGAATTCATATTTAAATTCTTCTTTTACTGCTGACATATAATTTCTGCAATCAATATATGGGGAATAATTAATAATTTATATTTTTATATATTAGTTTAATTATGGAATTGTATATTATCTTGTAATTGGTTAAGAACACTAATTTAAATTTTGGAGAACAATTCAATTAGTTGTGAATGTAGAAAATATTTTTTCAACACAAAATATTTATTATACCCGTAAATATTAGACCATTTGAAATAATATTTAGTGTTACTAAAAAAATCTCGGTAGTTTTTTAACTAAATTATTGCCTGTGTGCAAGAATTGGTTATGATTAAATATAGCTCCAGAACATCATGTTTAACAAATTATTTTTCTTTTGTTTAATACACTTAATTCTTAAGGCGATTAATATTTTAAAAATTATAAAAACCAAAAAAAAAAAAAAATTATTTGAAATGAAGACTTTCAATCCAAATTTTAATCAAGACAAAATATTGAATAATTTTAAAGATATTCTGTTGTAATTTTCTTGTGATCAGATATTTTATGATATTTTATTCATGATTACAATAAAATTTGTGTTTTTAGTTTTCAAACTCCTTTTGTTACAAAAAAAACTATTTTTATTTTAAATTTAAGTTTAACAAATATAAATTTTTCACGTACACGTACAAGAAATAATACAAAACCTATAAAGTTAAAAATTTTATGAGAGCATGTCTCAAGAGTCTAATTAAAGTTGTTATTGTTTGAAGTTTAATTTGCTTGTTTCCTTGTTTACTGATATTAGAGCACAGTAATGCAATACTTTGAAAAATCAGCAACATAGTTTTTTTTTTGTATTTTAATTGAATGGTTCATATATAGGGCAAAGTAAATACACACAGTGAAATACTTGTATGCTTAGCCGCAATTAAACTTTATGCATTATTTAATTTACATCGTCTTATATTTTTGACTTTTGATATCTTTCTAGCTGGCAAAGCTCACTACGTTGTTAGCGTAGAAACAATGTTCCTCCCATGATTGCCAAAGTCCCCAGATGAAAATATTTTATATTTCAGAGTACACATATTTTAAATTTTAGGTTTATAGTCAAAAGGGTTTGGGCAGAATGGAATGGGTAGATAACCCATTCTTTAAGACATAAGAATATTAAATTCCAGGATTCTAGCCAAAGGAGTTTATGCATGCCGACAAGGGAGAGATTCTCCCTTTTTTCCTCTCCTCGTATGGATGTTGAAAAATTCCGTATTTCCAATTACATTATGAACTAACTCTAGCGAGCCTGTATTTTAAATTTCATGTTTCCAAGCAAAGGAGTTTGGGCAGGTCATGGAGTAATTTCAAAAAGTCTGTTTTGAACAAATATCTAAGCCGAAAGAGAAGCCTTCAAGCAAAATTTCTAGCGGTTTTGGCAGTCAGTAAATGGGGAGAATTTTCCCCTATATTGTCACTTCCGTTGGATTTTTCATAAATTCCGTCGAAGGTGATTTTTTAGTGAGGGCTGAGGCTTCATATCATATTTCAGCTTCTAATTTTAGCGGTTTCGGCGGCCATTAAGAGGGAGGTTTTTTGCCTTTGAACCCCGCAACTTTTAACAGGTTTCTGGAAAAAATTATACGATATACCTCATTAATGTGTTAGCGCATACTAGGCAAAATAGTTTGTGAAGGCCGTTAGAGGAGAGAATTTCCCCTTCCTACCCATCCTCGTAAGAATTTCCAAAAATACCATCTGAGCGGATGTCTTCGCCAGAGAAGGAACCAAAAAACATGAAATTTCAACATCCAAGTTCCAACGGTCTTGGCAGACCGTCAAAGGGGAGAATTTTTGCCTTCTTAGGCCCTCACCGTAGGACTTTCCAATAACGCCACCTTAAATGAAGTCTACGAGGAAGGAAGAATCTTTACACCAAATTTTAACTTCCCAATTCTAACGATTTGTGCAGGCCTTTGAGGAGGATTATCTTCTTTTGAACCCCACTTTTGCGACGTCCTTAGCGAAAATTCCCAATATACCTTATTGCTCAGTTAGGGAACACATATTTTAAATTAAAGGTCATTAATCAAATGATATATAGGATAAATCGGATACCTTTTTTAGTCTAGAGGAGTACTAACACTAACAAAATTGGCGAAGGTCAGAAACAGATCATGTTAGTAATATTTTTATGAAACAGTTTCATTATCTTGTTACCAAAACACAATAAATCAATTTCCATTTACACAAGGGAACAGTATTCTCCATATGGCAGCCATAAAATGTAAATCAATATAGTTGGCAACTTTTAGACACATACACTCAGAATATTATGTAGTTAACTGTTTGTAGTTTAATAAAAAAAAGTTTTCCGTTTCATTTAAAAATAAAGGAACATACATTTATTTTTCAAAGAAATATCTATATAAACTTTTTTATACATTTATTCGAAATAATTTACTATCATTTACCATTTTTTTCAGTTTCATTTATTTTTTTCATTTGATTGAAATTTAATAAAAAATTTACCCACAAAACGGAAACTTGTGGTTTATTTGTGTCCGTAACAGTTATTACAAATTAAAATTTTGTTTGCTGTCTGTTTCAAAAAAAATATTTAAAAAATTTCAATTTGTTTTTTTATTTAAATTGGTTGTATATATACAAAATTTTTCAATACAAATTACAAGAACTTCACAAACACACATACATACACAAAAACATTCACACATAACGTGTTTATAGCTTCATATGCATACATACATTTTGTATTATACGAGTATATTAAAAAAAAACAAAAAATACAAAAACGGAAATAATTTCAAATAAATGAAAAAAACAGTTATTTTTTAAGGATTGGTAGGTAAAATTTTGACATTTATTTTAACTGATGATATCATTTGTTTCTTACGGATGTGTCAGTTGATTAATCAACATTTAAAAATAAATAACAAATGACACTTTAATTGAAATGAAAATTAAGTAGACCGGTTTTTAAATGAAATGTCATTTCTTTTAAATGATAATTTCAGTTATTTTAACTTACAAACTTTTAAAGTGTAGCAAACACTAGAACATTCTTGTAATTTCTAAAAAACCGCATTGCCAAGATCCCGTTGCAGATATTTCTACCATTTGCTAATAAATGTTATAACAAATATAAATATATACGAGCACACATCTTGTATGTTTTCAGTTATAAAAATAATGTTGATACGACAACAACTCGACAAAATAATAGTGGGGATAAATTTAAAAAATTGTGTAATTGTGCTAAAGTGTCTTAAGCTTCCAGGTAAATACACTTTAGCACAATTTGTTAAATTTGAAGTTTCTCATTTACACCCCAGTGTAGAAAATTATTACCAAATATTTATTTATATAAACACTTTATATTTAACATTAATTAATTTTATTTTAAATTCCTTAATATTGAGAATTATAAAAAGGTATTTTGTACAACACATTAACTTCTATTGGGAATATACATATTCATTTATTAATTTTGACAATAATTATGTAGACTTATGCCATAACATACTGACTATAACATGAATACTAAAAGAACACTTCTGTGAGAAACTTCTCAATACATAAATCCCGATGTTGATTTCTTCATTGATCCTAAAATAAAAGATCAGGAACGTTAGATGGAATACCAACCAGTACTGGTTGTCCCATGTAGTTAATCGTTTAACCGATTCCTCGATTAGTCGCTTCTGTTTCGATTAATGTCGAAACAAATAATTTAAAACTCAAATAATTATTTGACCCAAAAAAACGGTTAAAACAGGTTTATTAACCAGTTAATTTTTTAATATAGGTTTTTCCATTATTTTTTCTTAAAACTTCCTAGTTTTGTAAGAAAATCTTTGAAAAAGAAAATAATAACTAAAACACAACCAAATTCTTTTAAAATCGAGAAAAATATCTCCTTAATTATAAATGTAACTTCTTAAGTAACTTAAATCATTTCACTTAAATCATTTCATATTCTGAAGATATATAACCTTAGAATATGAGAAATTTTTTGAAAATATATCGAGTTGAAAGCTTTAACCTAACTAACCCAACCTAAACTAACAAAGTCTTCAGCATAGGCAGAGGCTACACAAGAAAAAGATAACTAAAACGTATATTTTGATTCTTAGAATCAAACACTTGGTTATCTATTTCCCTTAAAAGCAATATGATGTTACTTATGTTGTAATAAAAAATTGCCTTGAATTATGAAGTTAAATTATTTCAATTAGTGTTTTTAAATAATCGAATGTTTTAACGCTTATTTGGATCATTGGTTGCATAAAAATCGTTACAGTTTTTTGGGTGAGGAAGTTTTTACTCGGGAATATGACTGTTCAAACGTCTTATTGACAAGAAAAACCTTTGAAAACTTTTTTAAATCGACTTTTTGAAGATAGATGTTGAAAGTAGTCTGATTTACAATCAGAAAACAATACAAAAGATCACAGCTAATGCTCGTAAGTGAATTACTTATCTCATATTACTGCATATTACTGTTTTTTTTTAATTGGTTATCATAATATAAAACAAATGGTTACGAAAACAAAATTATTCGAATGATTATTCGGTGTGAGAAAGAATCTGTTTTTTAATGTGAAGAAATGCTCATACAAAACTGGGGCGATTCCAGACTTTTTTTCTGTTTCACATATTTAAATATTATTAAAGGATAATTCCCTTGTCAGCATTTGTAGAAGTTTGAAAAATAAATTTGCAAGCATAAAAAACCCCGGTAGGAAAAAACGATGGGACTAGTACTGGCAATGCAATGTGGGTAATTTATAAAGAATTGTTGGACAAAACGTAATTTTCTTATGTGTTTCAAAGTATGTTTAATTAAATTTTTAATTATTTTTCTTTTTTCAATTTTGGAAGAAAAATCTTATAACAGTATTTAATTAATTAAAATACTATTGTATCTAACGGTGTAGAGAAACTCTTTTTTAGGTAAGATGTTTTTGACCCCCAATCCATTTTTATTTGTAACACAAATTGTGAAATAATGTTCAATTGTAAGTTTGTTTTTTTTTAATATATTCCAATAAACATTGGGAATAAAAATATCTTATTACGGAATTTTTCTACTATTTTTTATTTAGAAGATAATAAGCAAGTAGTATTTTAAGCATATCCTCTTTTACTTGTTAAAATATATATCGGAGATGTTTGGAAAAATAATGTCAAAATGTGTCATTTGAAAAAAAAAATAATAAAATATAAAAATACGAGTGTATTCTGGAGAATCAGATAATTTATATGAAAATTGTTGCTATAAGGGAAATTTTAACATAAGGACCACAAACGGCAAAATGTATGCATAAATTTTTTTTTAACTAAATTGGAAATGTTAATGGAAATAAAAATGCATTCGTTTATAAAATATTGCAAATATGAAATTTCCTACTTTTTGATAAAATAAAACGTCAAAAATTAGGTCAATAAAATCTCCGATCCATGGAAAGAAAAAAAACTTAGTGATAGGTAAATTTTATAGGATAAGATTTATGATTTTTATTACCATATTTTTTTAATAAAATATCATAACATGTTTGTCTTCTTCAGGATATCTTATTTTAAACTATCACATGACATACAGGCGATATTTGGAAATTTTTTTTATCTTCCAGATGAAATTTAGCAATATCGCTTATATATCTTCCAGAAGAATTACTTTATTTTTGCTTAGAACACAATTTCTACTAATGGGCCAATACGAAGATGATTGTTGCCACAATAGAATTTTTCTTCTAACTCATAGGATTGAGGTATCGTATTCGTAATGCCATATTTACTAGAATTAAGCTTACTTAAGGTTCTTTGATAATTTTTAATATATTTCTAAGAAATTTCGCCAAAAACTGCGTTTTATGATTGAGATAAAATATGATCTAAGGTTTTGCCAAATTTTAAGTAGATGGATCAACTTCTTCATGAAGATGGCAACTTTAAGGCTTTTTTTTGAAATTAGAGAGTCTTCTCTGGTAACTTATTTTATAAAACACATGCAGATCAAATAAAAACTATTCATACACACACAAAACAGATTCAACCGGTTGGTTGCGGCCACCGCTATATTTGTTTCCCGCAACCGAAATTCGGTTAATGCAAGATAATTTCAATTGAAACTATATATATCAATTATATCAGGAATACATTTGGTTGCTGTGATCACAATTTCTGAATATGAGCCGAATCCAGTTCATATACCGGGTGTATTTGTAGTAATTTTTTTTCTATGTAACTAATATATTCTAGATATGAGCCAAATTAGACAATAATACAAATTTTAGGAATACCTTGACCCCAGCGCCACCTATTAGACACAAAAAATAATCGAAGAACCAGACCAACATAATGGTTTAATATTTATAAGCATCAACGATTTTATATAACACATCGGCTAAAAAATCCGAAGGATAACCAAATTGTAGTACCATTCCACGGTGGTTTAAAAAGGAATCAGAAAAATAAAAAATTAATTGTCCTAGTGATTTGAAATAAGAAAATGATAAAAAATTGAAAATAATTTTAATATCAAAATTAGTTCCTTGCTAGGGGTTCTTTAAAAAAAAAAAAATTATCTGGAAAAACATGTGCTGGCAAAATAATTTTTTCAAGTATTTGTATCCGAATTTAGAGCTTTTAAAACAAACAATGGAAATTTCTCCAAAACAAGTGTTGAAAAAGCACCTTTTTCAAACGTTGACAAAACGTTCGTATTCAGTGTTCTGCAAGTGTTTTTTTAACACATTAACTGCCAAGGTACTTTCAGCAAAAAAGATGCTGGGAGTCACATAATTTTGTTTGCATAATCCCTTCAAGAACTTCAATATGGAATTTTGGCTACTGACAGTAATATTTACTGCTTTGAAACAGAGAGTTTTTTACAAATAAGAGTGTCGCATGCATGTGTCCGACGCGGCCCCTACCGTCATTCTTTTAATTAAGGGATATGTTGGACATATATGCAGGACAAAAAACGTTCTCACAAAAATGCAACAAATTGGGTTAACACTACATTTTTTCTTATTACGTGCTCAGTAAGCAAGAAGAGTTAATAACATTATATTATTCTATTATATTTTCTTATGAAAAAATACTTATATACAGAAGTGATGAAGAATGTGAAGATCACCGTTCTGATGACTCTGTAAAGGATCATTTATATAATCTTTGTTATTGTATTCCTACTATAATAAAATTAATTACACTTTTTTTTTAAAAAAAAAAATTTTTTCAATTAACTTTGAGCTGCGCCGAAACCATTATTACAGAAATTTCATGGGATCCATACATCATATTACTGCAATATAATCGTATTTATCGTCAACCACTTTTGTGTGACATGGCTTAAGAGAAAAAAATCTCGTCATACATATGTGTCCGACGTGGCAGTCAATGTGTTAAGGCGACGGTCTACTACTAGTACTTTTCCAGTTTATTACCACCCGTAATTTCTACCAGGAAAGATACATTTAAAAACATGAAGACATAAATATTTAAATGTATGATATTTATATAAGAATTTAAGTAAATATGTTTGTATATGCGAATAACTTAAGAATACACATTAAAATGTTATCATAACACTTCCTTTTGGTATTGTCAATATTAATGTGCTCAGTTTTTATATTCTACATAAAAGCAATTGTAAACATAGAATTTATTTTAACATACTTAATAATTTCCCAGCAAAAACAAGATGTGGTACTAGGCAAAAAAAAAAATAATTATGCGGATCTTTAATTTTTGGCTCTTTAAAGTATATGCAAATTTCTATAAAATCAGAGTACACCCAGAAAAAATTATTTTAATTTATTTTTTATCAATTAAGAAAACATCATATTGTTAATTAATGTCAATTTTTTTTATTTGAATCCGAAAATTATAAAAACACCTTTCACGTGTAAAGTAGAACTGCAGAATGTCATAAAGATGATCAGTAATTGCACAAGTAATCGATTTGAACAAAAAAGTAACTTTCTTACATATAGTGAAAAATTGGATGTGAGATTTGTGTTCCAGTGTCGAAACCTTCCTGTACCACCCTACTAACATTCCCTTAATTTTACTGTCTTTGGACAGAATATTATCATCATAATTTCCTCCTGTTATATGATATATTACAGGGATTGCTCGTTAGAGGAAGAGAAGTTACTTCCTTTCTTATAGTTTTTTTGAAAAAATGCTCAAATTCGCATTGTTTACTGTATCATATCGTTAATTTCACCAATAAAACCTAAATCAAAATCTTATTTTATTTCTTCAAGGCTTTGGCCACAACCGCTGTGAAGGATAGAGATGCTAATTGTGCTGAGATGAATATAAAATTTAATTAAATTTTAAAAAGCTTTGTTATTTTATTTTTCAATATCTTTATAAATAAGTTTAGAAAGAATTCAAAAATTTAGGCATTAATAAAATCCATTTTTGTTGAAAAAACGGTAAGAACACGGACCGGTCCATCATTGACGGTATTTCAACAGATTCGAATCAGTTTCGATGTTTCTTAAAATCCATTTTCTGGATCCGTAAACGGAGATGGATTCTGTTCAAGACAGAAGGAAAACGGTACGTAAATGGAACGCAATTTTTGTTGGGGTCCTTTTTGGATCATAATTGAATACTTTTCAACCTAATCAGGAAGGCTAACAAATCCGTATCAGCTTAATTCAAAAGTTTGGAGGGAGGACTGAACAGTCGTTTCGAACAGCCAGTAAGTGTTCTTGAAAGGTTTATAGTTGTTACGTTCAAAGTTTCTTTTCCTTCGTAACGGGCAAGGAAAACTTTAGATCACTGATGGAATTCGGAGTTTTTACGACTTCGGAAAGAAACTTGTAAAACTTTTAATGCTAGTTACGGCAGCAAACAGTGACAGACATAACGCTACGAGCTGAAAGCGTACAAGAAGGCAGTTTCATTGGCGAAACAGAAATCATGAACTCGCCACTCCGCCAGGCTTAGAAAGGTGCTGATAAAGCACCACTCTAACCCTATTTATGTAAAGAGGGAGAATGGATCCTGGTTGCAATCGTCCGCCCACTCACTTCCACGGTTGCACTGATGCGGCCTATTTCAAACAGGGGGCTTTTAATGCTATTGGTAGACCGGTATACCTGGTCGTCCGGTTTTGACCCTAGCCCCTGCTTACTCATGTTTCCATCTGTACGTTCATCTCTTACTGTTAATGCTGACAGCGTAAAAGATATTGTTGAAAATGCTCCTTCTCCTTCTGGTGAAGCTGATCGTGAAAATTACATTGTTGTTGTTAATACAATGCTGAGTCTCATCGTTCATCGGTTGTTTTTTGTGTACTCAGGAAAATCGTAAATTACTTGTCTACGGTACGAAAGTTATTTCGCCCCCGAGTAAAAATAATTAAAAAGCTGACAATACATTTACGAAAAAAGTTTTATTGTTATTTTAAGCGATAATTCGTAAAGATGTTTTCAACAGAATAAATATTGACAAAGAAATCTATACTTTAACTTTATCTACCAGCCATTCAATAAACAAAATACACAAAATTTCGAACTTTTTGTATTACACTTAAAATAGTTTGAAAGTTAAAATAACAGAAAAGAACAAGTAACTTTTATTTTAAATCAAATAACTTTTGTTATTTATTTTTAAATGTTGTTTAAACAACTGATACATCCGTAAGAAACAAAAGATTATACAGTTATGTTACAATAAATGTTAAAATTGTCCCAACCAAATCCGGCAGAGCCAACCGTGGGGCTTGATCTTGGCTTCATTTGCAATTGTTTCCGTTTTTGTTTTTTTATTTGTTTTTTAATCTACAAAATGTAATAATGCATGTCTATAGATACGTTTTGTGTGAAAGTGTATGTATGTATGTTTGTGAAGTTCTTGTTATTTGAATTGAAACAATTTATTTTAAAAAAAAATGGAATTTTTTTAATATTTTTTTTTTTAAAGCAGACAACAAAAAAATTTAAATTCGTAATAACTTTAACGGATACAAATAAACCACAAGTTCCCATTTTGTAGGTAAATATTTATTAAACTAAAAAAAATCGGTAAATAACAGTGAATCATTTTGAACATATGTATAAAAAAGTTAAAATTGATATTTTTTGGAAAATAAAAATATGTTCCTTTATTTTTAAATAAGATGGAAAACTTTTGTAGTTAAAATTTTCAGATAAAATTTTATTTTAAAATAGATCAGATGTTTTATTATTATTATTATTTTTTTTTTTTTTGATTATTATATATTATATTACTTTTTTTTGAGTATTAAAATGAACCAAAAATTAATTATTTTTTTTAATTTTTGCAATAAATATATTAACAATTTAAAATTTACGACGTGATACAATTATTTTAAACGAAAAGTATAGAGTCACAGATTTTTCGAATGTTTTAATGTTCATATTTAGTAGATTTTACGAAAAAAAATATATCGAGTGTATACTTCTTTCGACATCAAAGTCTTCTCCCTACGAATTGGTTAAGGTTTCAAAGAATATAAATAATAAACATAATAGTAACACAGGGTTGGATGTTATTCTTCGTAAGCATCATATTAAATCCTATGTTGGTAAACGTATTAGTGTTGGTTTGTCTAAAACTAATTTTATACTTGGGATTTTTTCTAAATTTTACTGTATGATTTACAGTTTTTCTATGTGGCCTTCTAAACTAAGCTCAGCGGCTCAGTTTAAATTACATTTAAATTATTTTACTTAAGCGAATAGTCTGTAAGGATAATTTGTAAGGTGAGTGTAGCGGAGAGATCCTTGGAAATATATACTGGCTGCTTTCTTAGGCATAGAGGAAAACCCTTTTAGAGCTAGGTGTTGTGATGTTTGTCAGCGACTGAATAGTGACTATGCCGGACTATTGAATCGTCAATTTTTGTCTCTTTAATAGTGAAGGTCAGCACTTTTTAAGATTCTTTACTAAAATTTCACTAAAGTAGAAATTTTTGTGGAAAATTTTTGAATTATGTAAAATTTAAATAGTTTAAGTTTTAGGATTTTTAAATGATGTTTAATGAATATTAAGCACCTTATCAAACTACATTTAAAATTACTTTAGACCCATTATGTATGTTATATAGAAAACACTTTTATACTTCATTATTTTGCACGTGTGAACTTTTTTTAACGACCGGGGAAAAAATATAATTTTTCTTAAAAATGATTAATTAGCAAAAAATTTAAACAAAATTGTAGCCCTAATGAACCTTAAATCCGTAGTAAATATCAATAAGCTTAAAAATAAATTATCATTAAGCTGCAATCACTTTTTTAAAGTTAGAAATTGATAAATTTCCTTTACTCTTAATTCTATTGTGTGTTAAATAAAATATTTATTCGTATTTGAATAATAATAAAATTATTTTTAATTTACTTATTCTGTCTGTTCTATCTGTTGCTTACTCTGTTAATGCAAAGCATTGATTTGTAATCTGTCATTGTGGATGTCTATCTGTCGACATGTTGACAATAAAATCTAAGTGTTGTAAATAGTAAAAAGTTAAATATAAAGCAAATAAATTTTATATGAATTACCTAACAGAAATTATTTGTTTTAATATATTTTACAAAAGTATTTTTGATACAATATGTTTGAAATGCAGTTTAGAAGTATAATACATTGGTACAAAGGTCAGATGATATTTCGTGTTTTCGCCGATAGTCTTCATGGTGCTCACGTAAAGTGTAAGTCCAATAGTGCTAAAAGAAAACATCCAGAGTGTGAAGACCCAAGATAAGCTGCGAATTTGTATGCAAATTATTTACTATTCTCCTGTGCTGTTTGGAATTAAAAATTTTTTTGAGAGTTAAAATTTAAAAAAGTTTCGAAGTTTTTGATAAAAACTAGTACATTTTTTTGTGTTTTGCTAACAGCTTAATCATAACCATTGCATCTTTCAGCCGCTCCTCATCATTTTCAATTCGAGACTGCTTTGGAGACTAGCATATGTGACCTTCTCCGAGAAAAGTGACCTAGTGTGTCAAAAAACGGGTCTGGACTAAAGAGTGGATTCTGGTACCTAAAAGGGTGTAGAATAAGATGAATTGAGTTAGATTTCTGATAAAAATTTATTTACCACTTTCTTATAGTTATTTTTACAATGTTCTTCGTATTAGTATACGCACATCAACTCTTTGCTGAGAACGAACAGAGCAGCACCAATAGCAAAGGTATTGTCACACTAAAAGCGAAAAAAATACGTCACCACATAGGCATGAAGTCACCAAAGTCGGCACCCAATCATAACTAACCATACCAAATCGCATCTCCAAACTGAAGGTGTATTCACAGTGATAATGCGTTATGAGACTTTAAATGCGTTTTTCTCAAAACTTCATTTTCACACACTAAGTCCCTTTTCTCGGAGAAGGTCACATATAATAAAGATTGAAATAAAACCCGTACCTTTCATCTACCAGTCAATCTTTTTTAAAAAGCTACCTTCAAATTCTAAATAAAAAATTCCTAAGGACTTAAGGCTTAATTTTAGGAAGTTCTCAGAATTCGGGGATTTTTATGCAAGAAGAAATTATCTGAAAGTACTTAAAGTCTAATTTTCCTGTGATCATGAATATATTTCCTAAGGCATCATTCTTAAACTTTAAATATTGTAAAATGCAAAATGCAATTAGGATATACACATACAACACATGTCTCCTGACATGTAGTACAATGAAATTAGTAAAAAAAATGAGTAGCCGCTACTACATATTGCTAAACTTTTTGTAAAGTGAAATTTTAAATCCATTTGCTAAAATCAGTAAAAATATTTACTAAATATTATTAATACTAATACAATCAAATTAGTTTATTTAATAAGTAAGCTGTAGTAAATTCATGTAAAATCAATGAATTGTAAAATATAGAAAAACTTAAATTTTTCCAAAAAAGTTATTAAAATGCACAAATTAAGTTAATTATTTCTAGATACTGTTGTTGTACTTTAAAGCTGCTAATTTCTTTTCAATTTGCCTTACTAATTCCAATATACAAATATATATTTTTTTTATCGAGCAACATTTTTTTATATCATTTTTATTTTCAAAATATATTTTAAACAATATTAAAAATATAAACGAATTTATCGTTTTGCTTTAATTTGGTTAGTTTTGTTTTAATAGTTTTAGTACATTTTTTGGATTTTGAGGTCAAATTTTAATTGTTGCAAGGGCTGATTTTTATAAATAAAAAAGTTTTTAGTGCAATTTTAACTGGATGTCCTATTTTTGACATGATTCGGTTGTGAAAAATATTGAAAACTATTTACAAATTTTCTACTAACCTTTTTTTCTAAGTGTATGGCGTTTTTCTTATTAAAAAAGCTGTAATATTCTGATGATTTTTTTAAAGGAAGGAGTTTCTGGAAACTGAAAATTTTTCTATGGGAAAAAGGTTCTTTACAATTTCTCTTAATATAATTTTTTTTTCAAAGAACCTTTTAAGAGTCTGAGAATTTATTTGCCAGAAGTAGTCCTTCGAATCTGTAAGTTTCTTTTAAATATAGATGCCTCGGGTCACAGAGTTTTTCTGCATGAAAAATCTTTTAGAGCCTGAGGTTTTTTTAAGATTTTGAGTGAAAAACTGCTCAGAACCAGAAGTTTGTCTTTGGTAAAACGGTATCTGAATCTTATAACATTTTGACAGGAAAAAATTATCTTAATCTAAGGTTTTTTATGTGAGAAAGTACTCCAAATCGTAGAATTTGTTTTTGGTTTAGATGTTAAAAATTTCGTACCTGAAAATTATGATTTTATATAATTAACTATGCGTAACATTTTAATATGATCATATACAATTACACTCAGAAAAAAAAGTTAGTAGAAAAATTTGTAAACGGTTTTCAATCCCACTTTACTATTTTTGTACTGATTGTTAGTAAAAAAAATATTATTTAGCAAATCTTTTTGCTATTTACATTTTACAAATTACAGAATTTTTACAGAATATCTACAAATTTTCGTTGCTAATTTCAGAAATCATTTTACAAATTTTTGAAAACCGATTTACTAAAATTAGCAAAAAAAATTACTAATTTTAAAAAAGTCAATATTGAAGGAAATGTTATTTCTAATAATTTAAACTTATACATACAAACTTAAATTGCCTCAAAATGTTACATAGGATTAAAAAAGGGATCGGAAGTGAAGATACCGACTCATGTCTAAAAAGAGGACATCCACTCAAAATAGCACTAAAAAGGGTTTTTTAGTTCTAAAAATCAGCCCTAAAAACAATTAAATTTAACCTTAAAAGTAAAAAAAAAAATTTACCAAAATATTTTTCAAAACAGAAATAACCAAATTAAAACAAAATGATAAATTCGTTTATCTTTTAACAATTTTTCAGATTTTTAAGCCTTTGATTTTTTTTCATTTTGTATAAAACATCTTTTAAAAAATATAATCAAAATTTTTGATGCTCGATAAAAAAAATAAATCTAAAACTTTGTACTAATTTGTACAGATATGTGTTGCTAAGATTAGCAAAAAATACCGCTGGGCGCAAATTAGCAGAATTTCCCGTAATAACAGCAAAATTTTCAGTTGCCATTACAGACTTTTTTTGGTGAGTGTACATTAAGTGTCATGTGATAACCATTTTTTAACTAACTTTGTTTTTAAGGCTGAAATTTAAATTGCTTGAGTATTTTATTACCCTTTTCTAGGAGTGTAATAAACACCATTATCATGGGCAGCAGTATAGGTAGAACCGTCCCGGAGAAAGTAGACCAAGGCTGGAAGGTCGTTACAATCACATATACAATACTAAATTATATATAATTGTATAAAATTATATACGATTGTTTAAAATGTATTTATATTTTGCTTATTATTTATATTTTGATAAAGGGAAAAATAAAAATGCTAATTAAATGTTAGCTCATCTTATTTCATTAAACATTTAAGTATTTTATATATATTGAAGGCTGCCATTTTTGTCAACCAAAGATCAAATTGTAAACAAGCAAGCAAAATTATTCTTTTTAAAGTATCGCATACATATAGAACTTTAGATTTCTTTTCAATAAATTCGTATTGAACTCAAACAAATTATCTACTTTAAATAAACTTTTTAGTTAAATGAAACGTAATGCATTCAGAATGTGTAGGTAAACACATAATAAGCCAACACACCGTAGATACTTACATGGAGCATATAAAAAACAAACTGTAATGCATTTATTTATTTGCCTCAATATATAAAAACACTTAGACACATAATCTAAGCAATCAATTTCTATTACATTTACCCAAGTTTATTAAAAAATGAGAAAAAAAATTATTTCCTCTATATACGATTTTTTTTACACATTGTTGTTTCTTCATCAGTTTTTCTTGATTTCAGTTCAAAAAATATATGAAGAAAAAAAAAACAGGAAATCAAGAAAAACTTTTCAAGATAAATGCGACACAAGACATTACGGCTGTTACAAGGAGTACGACAAAACAAAATAATAAAACTAAAGTAAAAGAAAATAAACTAAACTAAAGTTCGCATGGGGTATACAAACTGTGGCAATTTAAACCCTTTACACCCACTTAAACTTGAAACAATCAACTGAGTTGAAGAATACTGACTAACACACTCTTAGGGGACTGTACAGAAGTAACAGCCAAAGACTAATGCTAACAAATGCATTTATATGTGTATACATTTTTAAGTATCCCAACATACCAAATGACTTGAGAAAAATATTATTATAAGCTTACAAACACAAGCCTTAAGCTTAAAAAAGACTTGAGAATATATTGAAACAATTGTAGAAAAATCAAAACGGAGCCCTCGTGAAAGCTTATTCTTGCAATTGTAGAATAAGCTTACAAAAATAATATATTATTAATAGTTGAAAAAGATAAATCATAATTATTTTCTTTTCTTTAATTAATTTTTTATTTTAATTTTAAAAATAAATAATAATAATAACTCATTTTTAATATAAAATATTATAATTCATTTTAAGTATAAATAATAATAATTAATTTTAACCATAAATAAAAATAATTAAATTTAATATACAATTGCACGTTCACTATATAAAATTTACAACTAAATGTACACTCAAAACACGTTTGACAAATTTAAAGAAAAAGTAATGGCACTTGTTGTATGCATTATAAGCGTAGAACAAAGACAACAAGACTAGAATGTATTGAAAAATATTTCTATTTCAATCGTCATATTGCGTTGTTCAATATGTGTATGTTGTTTATAGCATACTTTAGAACAAGTTATGTATAATAATCTTTTCTCAAGCATTGTTAAATACTGCTTGGGAATTCACATTTTATAAACATTATAATAAGCGAAATTAAGAAAAGCTTAAAACACACTATTAATATAAGCTTATTCTCAAGCTGTATTGCAGTTCGATTGTTATATGGTATATTGGTATTCGACATACACACACACACACTTGTGTGTCATTCTAATACTCATACATATGTATGCCATAGATTGATATAAAAAATTGCATTACACCAGGAAGCAATCAGTGCGGACACAAATCAACAGCAAACTTCTTAAAACTTTAGTCAGTAGTAGCAACAACAAACACATGTATGATAAACACTATGGATATAGATAAGTTAAAGATTTTTGGGTCCAAAACAATATCAGTTAATTGTTAGGG
The DNA here is from genome assembly GCA_949748255.1 of Eustalomyia histrio. NCBI lineage: Eukaryota > Metazoa > Arthropoda > Insecta > Diptera > Anthomyiidae > Eustalomyia > Eustalomyia histrio. The sequence continues at coordinate 210,370,664 of OX456523.1, read as the reverse complement.
CATAATTTAAATTTTTTTTATTTAATTTTCTTAAAAATTGAAGTTTTAAGCCATCATTTTTAATATGTTGCTAAAAACAGTGTTATTTTACATATTATTTTTGTTATGTAAAAAATATGCAAGGTGATCAAATTTAAATTTTATTTAAGAATAATCACGTTGGCATATAGAGAAAAGAATATTTTTAGGACATTCGTATATACCAGATTTAATTTTAACCAATTATAACGAAATTATATAGCGAGTAAATAGACTGGTAAAAAAAAAATAAAACAGAAATTTTGAAATAAATTTTCGTACTGCCACGATTTTACATTTTAAAACCGTTGAATTATTTACTTTAAAAAAAAATTGGGTCCTTCCTTTATTTCAAAAAATTAACAGCAATTGAAATTTTAATAGCAACAATAAGAGACTCCATAAAATGATTGATTAAGTAGAGTCCTCGAGCTATTATTAGTTGGAAGATTCTAGTTTTTGCTATTACAAAGTTAACAGTTGCCACTGATGACAGTTACACTTTAGGGCTGGGTTATGGGAATTTCTGTTTTTACAAGTATATTGAAATTGATAAATCGAATTTCCAAATATTTTGAAACATGCAATATTTTAACCCACTACCGGGAAGAAATTTTTTTTGAATTTGATGCTGAATTTTATTGAAGGAGGTTGATGTTCCAAATCCTGTGAAAAATGGTTTTTAATGGAGCTTATTTGTAAGGGTTAGTAAAATTTTTGATTCAACGTTATGTCCATAATATAGACCTAGAACCGGGTCTTAACATATTCGCTTTGCACGCGACTGAACTAAATTATCGGCCCTTATTTTTTTAAGGCCATATCGCCCACGGCTGCGGTTGGTTTGCGATACAGAACCATAATCAACGACGAAAATATACGAATTGAGGAGGGTGCAATTGCACACACAATTAGAGTGACAATGCCTTATGTCTTGTTTTGGCGATTCTTAGTGACCAGCAATATTGCTCCGTTTAACGGCTTCAGACATGTGAACAAGCCACAGACTCTAGAGGATTTCAAAAATAATATTCTGCAAGAGCGCGAGTATTTAACACCCGAATTTCTCTCCGTAAAGATGGAAATGCTTCCAGTCCAAATAATCACTTGCACGATTTTATTTCCAAAAAATAAATGGAAAAAACTTTAAGGTCCAAAGGAACATTAAAAAATTTAACACATGTCTTTTATTTATAAAAATAATGCAAAACAACATTAGATCACTCACTATTATAAAGGGTAGTTCAAATACAGTTCCTTTTTAAATTAAATGTTTTTTTGACACTGAAAGATGTTTAAAATATTGACTATCAGTCTGAATCACACCTCCGCGGATAAAATTGGTAGCTTTACGCTTGAACAACCTTGGGAGATATTATAAACTTATTTTAAAAAGTTAGTACTGTGTTGCCAAAAGGTCCTTAATTTGTCTTATAACATTCGCTGTAAACTAGAAATAGTAAACGAAAAACCTCGAGTTATATAAAAACTACAAAACAAATTAATAACTATTTCTTGGGTCCGAGTATAACAAAAAAAATATATTTTTTTCTTTATTATTCAGTTCAATTTCTTCGACTTTTTTAATACAAATTCCAGGTAATAAGTATTCAAGCTTAATACTTATTACCTGGAATTTTTTTCTTTATAAATAAAATATTTTTGATCTTTTTTAATATTAGTATCAACATCGTACCGGTTAGGAACAAAACTTAACCACATGTGGGATTGCTAAGAAGACAGAAATGTAGCAAAATATTAGTTTTTAATAGGTTTTTTGTTTAGACTCTGCCTTTTTTAAGAGGCTATAGCTTGTCTAAAACTTTTAGTTCTGAAGAAATCTTTTGCCGGATCGAAATACATGTATCAACCTAGCTAAAAATCGTTGAAAGCTGGCTACAAACTAGAAATAGTAAACGAAAAACCTCAAAGTATATAAAAACTACAATACAAAAAACTCTAATTTATCAATACTGTTACTCTCAAATTAACGGCAGATTAAAAAAAAAATACAATAATTAAGACCCATATTTTTGAATTCCGATTTGAAGGGAATTTTTCTTCCAAAGTGACTTTTGCTTTCACTTCGATTTCAAATTTTCTAGGAAGATTTTACCATAAAAACATGTACGTTATGGCCTGAAATTTTTCATAACAGAGTTTAACTAAAACTAAGTTATCGTGTGTATTATTAAATAAAGCAATTACACTAGTTTGCAAAATAATTGTAAACGCAATTTGTAGGCAATTTCCACAATAATATATTAGACTATTATACGTATGAGTATTAATTAATATTAATTAATGCTCATACGTAACGTAGTCATAACATTTTGCACGAGTAGAGGAAATATATGGTTTCAGAGAATGATGAGTGACTTTGAAGGCCAAATGATCCTAGTACAAGGTGGGCCAATAAGTATCAACTTATTGGAAAGTTCTACGATTTATTGTAAATAGCATCGCATGCCAATTTTGTGATAATTGTGAAGTAAATTCGTGCGAAATTTATAGTGAATAACAATGAACCGCTTTACGTCTCAAGAACATGCGATTATTGTGACAATGTTTGTGGATATTTTTCGATCGGCTCATTTTTATCACAGCTGCCACGTCAATAATTAAATTTCTCAGCTCTGAAGGACGAAAAATTTACGCATAATTAATGAAGCACCATTAAACCCTCTCAATGTTACCATTCGGTGTGCAGTGATACCGGTAAGGTGATTGGACTTTATTCTTTTTTAAAGAAGCCAACGATAATGCTATTATAGCCATCGCTAGAGAAATTGCCGATTGAATTATTCTTATCGGAAATTTACCATCTGGATTAGAAGGGCTTGTGGTTCCAGCAGGACGGTAACACTTGTCATATTGCTTGCGTCGCAAAGCGTATTTTGAATGATGCCTTCCTAGTGCGCGTTTCGCTGACTTAGCCTAGCCAGCCAGATAGCCCAATTTGACTATTCCGAATTTCTTGCTCATGAAATATTTGTAGTCAGTGATATACGCCAACAAGCCGCACCCTTTGTAGGAGTTAAGTTACAGCATTCAAGACGAGTAATCCAAAACGCAATCAAAAGAGCCCAAATTTGCATCAACGTCAACGACGACCACTTTATTTTCCACAATTGATTAAAACAAAATTTATAAGTGCGAATAAACATATCAGTTAAAACCAAAGTGAGTTTTGAATTTACAGCGAAAGAAAATCAAATGATGGTTTTTTTCTCACCCTATGATCATAATTGATCCTAAATAATTCTAAATGATCAAACAATCAATCTTAATGAGCGTAGTATGTTTATTTACACACTAAAAAATATTTTTAAAATTACTACAATAAAATAAGTAAAGTTTTGTATACTATTACGAAAATTTTGTAAATATCAACATAAAAAGAGTAAAACTGTCTTGTACACACATTCATACACAATATTACAGATACAAAGTATTTTTACAATTTAACACTTTAACTATGTCTAAAATTAGTTTAAAATTTTATGCACAAATTTTATAAATACACCAACCTAGAATGGTAATAGATGTTTTGATATTTTGAAATTGGGAAATAATAAAAGAATTCAAAAACAAATCTAAATATCATAAATTATTTTCTAAAATTGTGATAAATGCATATTTATATATTTTCTGAAGTACAAATCCCCCTCCTCCACCTTATTGTGTACACGTCACATCCAAATAAGAGACGTTTTGCAGTTACGCTGGCATAGTGCAATTCGGGGCAGGTAGCTTGGCAGCCTTAAAATTCCCAAACACCTGAATATCCCTAGAGTCATTTACGAAATTTAAATAAAATAGGACGTTCAAAGGTCAATTCAAAAAAAAAAGAAATAGATATACTGTATCCAATTTTTTATATCTAAAATGTTTGATCTTTTAGAACTTAGAAGAATACAAATAGTATTGCACATTACAATATTCCCTGTAGAAAGCTGCAATAAAACATTTCAGAATTGCTAACTGTATTTTATGTATTTTTTTTTTTGGAATTTTTAAGCGTTTCTCAATGCAAATTTACAAATTAATTTTAAAATTTCATTAAATTTGTACGCACTTTTAATGTAAATTTACACATTATGTGTTCATAATATTACACATAATGCGTATATTTTTCGATTACGGATACAGAGTAAATTTACCAAATTTATAGTAGGAGTGCAGTTTCCTACTATACGTTGGGCAAATTTCAACACTAGTTAATTAAAGTTATGTATGTTATTAGAATAATTATTAATCAATAATTATGTAAATTATATATTTTAATATTTTTCTCTGCGAGTAGAAATTTAATAAGCTTGTTTACAAATATTATATTTGTATAATTTTTTCGTTTGTAACAATACTATCTTTTTTATTTTGGCATACTTTTTACTATATTTTGTAAAAAAAAATTTTTTTGGGGTAATTTTCATATAAATTATTGGGACAATTTAATTAATGTTTTTTGGAGATTTTTCATTTTAGTTTTGGGGATATTTTCCTTAGGCATAGGAAAATATCAATTTAATTATGTAGTTACAAAATTTCCTCCACTAGAGCAAAATAAATATATAACAAGAATTTACTTTAACTTAATTTAAATTGCTTGTTTTTATATGAACCTGATCCCATAGTGATGTATTTCTTGTTACTGCATCTTTTCTATCAACACACTTTCTTAATGTCTGTGTATTAAAGTAGAAATAAAAGTTCATCTCTAAAGAGTTTTTTATAGTCTTTATAAAATAAATGTAAGTAGTATGTTTTCAAGTAGCTCCATTTACTTTATATTTCTGTTGTTGTTTTTGTGCAAACATACTTCCACACACACTAACACAAACTCAAAAGATTTGTTTTATATATGTGATAAATGTATTCATACATCTTGTCTTCAATGAAAGGCTGATTGGTTTACTATTCTATTTGGGATTTTGTTGTTAAAATTAGAAACATTTATTTTTATTTTTTAAACTCCTACAAAATCAACCTTTTAAGAATATTAAGAAATATGAACTTAAAAAAAAATAAAAAAAATTTACATTAAGACCTCTGTTTGAAATATAGAACATTAAAATTTTGTAAAATTTATCAAACTTCACATTGCGCATTCTACATTTGATATACATATAGCCAAGAGAAATGGTAAAATCTAACAAAAACATTTTAACAAAATCCACAGATTTAAGTGATAAAAAAACAATAATGGTTTTATGGAGAATATGGTATAATTCTGCCATCAAAAATTTTCATGGAATTAAATAATTTATAATGCAAAATTTTTTTACTGCTTCTATAAAGAAGAATGAAGAAAGTTTGGCTATGCTTTTTTGAATTTTGTGTGACGTTATATATGGGGAGAAAGCAAAGCAGATAAATGCAATAAAATGCATCATGTGACCACTTCGGGCTCATATATCAGACAATACTTTCCCTTTATTTTTGAAAAGGAAGATATATTCGTTATTTGTTTGTTTAGTTTTTTACAGGGTAAGCCAATAGATTTCAAATTATACATATTGAATTTTTCGGCAAATATATTTCTCTGATATTTGAAACTTTAGCTGCATAAAATTTTATTATTTTTTAAAGTACTAATTAAAAAAATTGGAAAAGGAGATCAATGCCCTAATATTATACTTGCTCAAATATATCAGCAATTTCTGATAAAATCTGTTAAGTTCTACAACTATTTTAAAATTTTCACTATTTTTTGTTGCACCCTATACTAATACTGCCTTTTGAGAATGTATGGATTTATAGATGGTGTTTTTTTTTTTTTGTGTACTTTTAGGATATTCTGACACTGGTATTATCGATGACATTTTGGTTGAATGAGTTTAAAAGCACTAAAATTGGAGTAGGAAAATATGTGATAAAACATTTTGTAAAATAAAGAAAATTTATGGTAGTTATTTAAAAAAAAAATAATACTAAAAAAATTTCTTTAATGGGATTTTGTAGTACATCCAAGCATCTAATATTATATGCACTTATAGAAAAAAGTCTGTAAAATTTATTATTAAAACTATTAAAAATTGCTTTAAATATCCCTGCAGAAAAAGCTGCTGAAAAAAACAGTTTATTTTTTTGGTAATTTTTATCAAAAATTTCGATAGCTGTAACCAAACCATTCAGTTGGCAAGGAATCCGGTTGCCACAATTAAATTGTAATTGTCGACTGTAGGCGAAATCAGCAAAAGATTAAAAAAGAACTTAATTTTTTTTTCATACACATTTGGGAGCAATTTCATTTCACATATTTTGGGCGATAATACGTAATTTTTGGGTTTAATTGATTATACTCAAATTAGGTTAGTTTTAGTTTATAAAAAATCACCATAATATATTTTTGAAGTAAAATCGTCCTTAATTTTTTGTCATAAAATTTTTTAAACAAATTTTAATTTTTTACGTTAATTATTTTTTTTCTTCATTAGAAGATTTTTTCTACAGCGGTAATTATTATAGAAAAGTTTGCTAATTTTAGGCCAGAAGAAGGTATAGCTAATTTTATCAAACCGTTTATTTAAGTTATTGTAAAATGAAAATAGTGGAAAGTATTAGTAAAATATTATACAAATTTACTCATCTTGTGAACCCTTAATGGACAACAATTAGCTATAATCAAATAATATTGAAGTATATTAATTTTTTTTTTTTTTATAAAAAAAAATCTAATTCATTTTTTAAAACCTTTTGAAATATTTTTTTATATTTTATATTAAAAAAAATATTTTTTGAAAAAAAATTATAATAAATTTTTCTAAAATTAGCAATGAAAACTAATAAGAAGTTTTATATTTTGTAAATATAGGATAGGAATAATTATTACTAATAAATTATTCTGTACAAAAATATAACAAAAAAAATTAATATTTCGATTTTTTACTTTCTTACAGCTTTCTTTCTGTCAGTGTATTTGATTTTGTGATTATGAACAAAATGAGTAGTCAATTTAGTAAAATGATATCATATTATTTTAAAAGGGTATATAAAATTAAATGATGGTGATAGAAAAGAAAAAATTAAATTTTTTTTGGTACAAATAATAATGAAATTTGTAAGGTAGTTCTATACTTTAAAAAAATGTGTATTTGTTATAGCTTAAAAAACTAATTATAAAGTAATTATATATTAAAATAATATGCGATTATATTATTTGAAAAAGTAACATGTCGATAAATTAAAAACCTTAAAGTTATTTAGGTTAAAAATATTAGAACGTTTTTAATAAGTTTTTTTTTTAAATTCCATACTGTTGTTGAAATATAATAAAGATAAAAAAAATCCAAATAAGATATCTCCGATTCATTGAAATCAAAATTTTTGCAAAATATTCACAAATTTCAGAAATCATTTAACAAATAAATTTTTTGATTTTAAAAAATTGGATATTGAGAGAAATATTATGTCTAATGAAAAATTACACCAACAAACTTAAACTGCCTGAAAATGTTACGTAGATTAAAAATAGCACTAAAAAATTTTTTAGTTCTAAAAATCAGATCGATAAAAATTTAAATTTTTTTGTTAATTTTAAAATTTAGTATTTTTTTATTGCTTATTTTAGCAAACAGATTTTAAATTCCACTTTACAAAAAGCTTACTAAAATTTAGTAATTTTTTCAACAAATTTCATTGTACTACGCGTTAGCAGACATGTGTTGCCAAGATTAGAGAAAAGTAACGCTGGGCTCAAATTAGCAAAATTTTCAGTAGACAACACAGTTTTTTTTTTTTTTGTTGAGTGTATGATTCCTTTGACCGATAAGCTTGTCGTTAACTGCAGAAATTGTAGGCTCACATCGGTGGTGTCAATTCTGGGGTTGGTGTATTCAGCAGTCGTAGGTTCCTTGGATTTCTATGGGATTTAGATGCTCAAATTACTTTAATTATATGGTTATTATACATATGTTTCGAAATTTATTTGCAATCATACAATAATATACACTTAGAAAAAAAAGTTAGTAGAAAAATTTGTAAACGGTTTTCAATCCCACTTTACTATTTTCGTACTGATTTTTAGTAAAAAAATTATTATTTAGCAAATCTTTTTGCTATTTACATTTTACAAATTACAGAGTTTTTACAGAATATTTACAAATTTTTGTTGCTAATTTCAGAAATCATTTTACAAATTTTTGAAAACCGATTTGCTAAAATTAGCAAAAAAAATTACTAATTTTAAAAAAGTGGATATTGTAGGAAATATTATTTATAATGAAAACTTACACCTACAAACTTGAATTGCCTTAAAATGTTACATAGATTAAAAAAGGGATCGGAAGTGAATATTCCCACTCATATCTGTAAATAGAACATCCGCTTAAAATAGAACTAAAAGGTTTCTTTATTTCTAAAAATCAGACCTTAAAACAATTAAAATTTGATCTTAAAGGTAAAAAAAATATTTACTAAAATATTTTTCAAAACAGAAATTAATTTTATATAAAATAAAATTTTGTATAAAATATTAAAAAAAAAAATAAAATAAAAAAAATTTGATGCTCCATAAAAAATAAATTTAAAATTTTTTACTAATACTCACAATATTCCGCTTTACAAAAAGTTTACTAAAATTTAGTAGCGGCTACTAATTTTTCTACTAATTTCATTGTACTACACATCAGCAGGCATGTGTTGCTAAGATTAGCAAAAAATACCGCTGGGCTCAAATTAGCAAAATTTCCCGTAATAACAGCAAAATTTTCAGTTGCCATTACAGACTTTTTTGGGTGAGTGTACCAGCAAAATTATATTTTCAGCTGGGCGTTTTTTTAGCATGTACACAGAGAAAACAGATTCATGCCTGTCGAATGGTTCGATTGTGGTAATCAAATTCTTCGGATGGGACACCTAAACCCAATTAACATGATAAAATTATTTTAGTTGCCTCAATGACAATTCAGTAGTCATAACGAAAAAAATTCAGCTGCTGCAACTGAATCATTCGATTGCCAACAAATTCGGTTGTCAGCACGAATCTGTTTTCTGGGTGTATAAATTAACATGTCTTCGTAACTTTTATTCAGATTCTTTGAAACAAAAAAACACTCGCTATGAATTAATTCCAATAAAAAGTACTTAATTTTTATTTAGTTCAAAAAATCTGTCTAACTAAAATAAGAAAGTACTAAAACTAAATGAACACATGGCTCTATAGAAAGTCATTTCTAAATTCAGTTTTTAAGCCTACGACTTTCTAATTTTTAAGAATTGTTTTCATATATTTACTTCTACCTTAACAATATTCTAACTAAATATATGCAAATATAGAAATTCCAAAAATAAATATTTTTGTATTTTTAAATACAAAAATTACAATAAGAATTGTTTTCTAAAAATTAGTTCAGGCAATTAAAAACAAAAAGTAATAAAATTTTTCCTATGTAAAAATAAAAATTTATTTGGATTTAGAAACTGATGAACTATTTCTGGGGAAAGTTTAATGCAAATTAGTTCAGATAAATTTTAAAAATTGTAATTTAATGTTATTTTTCATGCAATTATTTTCTAGTTTTTGGAATATAATAAACATAGCTATTCAGAAAGCGGAAGTCCTCCGAAATTGGGAAAATACTTATGGTTTAATATATTACGGTTATCATAGAAACAGTTTCATATTTATGTTATTAAAAATTTTTTATTAAATTTATGGATAATTTTTACTTAAAAGAAGTTCCTTTTAACTTAAGTCCAAGATATCTAAAGAACTTAAATAAAATAAAATTTTCCTTAGAACCAAGGAAACATTTCCTAGCTAATAGTAAAATTGAAGATAATATATGAACTAATTTGGAGGAAATTTTGTCTCAATTGAAAAATTTTTCTATAATTTAGAAATTTTTAACAAAATTTAAGTAATATTTGTTCCTAATTTCAAGATAAAATTTGTTGAAGTTTGGTAGAATGTATCTTTGGCTCGGTTTGGCTCAGAAAAATTAACTTATTTGGAGGAAAAAATAAGTTAATTTTTCAAAATTCTAGTTTATTTTTTCATCAGTTCAACAGTTTCTAAAATCAAATAAAATTTTATTATTACATATGAAAAACATTATTACTTTTTGTTTTTAATTGGCTGAACTAATATTTAAAAAAACAATTCTTAAAAATTAGAAAGTGGTAGACATAATCACTGAATTTAGTAATGGTTTTCTAAAATTTAGTTAAGTTTACTACTCTAAAAAAAATTAACACACATTAAGTTCAAGTACTTTTTCATTTTAAGTTAGCCACATTTTGTAAACTAAATGCAAGTAAATTACGTTCCAATTTTTTTTTAACTAAAACTTAGTTTTATTATATTTTAGTATGAAAAATTTCTTATAATTAAGATATTTTTCTTAAAAATTGATAAATGTTTATTTGATATAATTTTTTCTTTCTAAAATCTAGAAATATCACTTAGGAAAGATATGAATTATTTCTGAGTATATAAACTATTTCATTTTTAACCAAACACTGGAATTTTTATTTATTTTTAGAAATTTTTTCAAAGTGTGGAAAATTTTAAAACTATTTTAAAAGAAATTTTTTGATTAAGTTTTAGTTCATGTCCTTTTTTTTGAGTGCACATGTGGTTGCACATATTTGTAAAATTATCATTTTCGTAATATTTACGTAATGGTGGTTTTGACATTTGACAGTTGTATGTTATTAAATTCATTACTTTAAATATTTTCAAATTATTTTTTAGCAGAAAATACCAAATCAGGATTATTATGAAATAAAATCTAAACAGAACATCAAGTTTTGTATTAATTAACAATATAATTTTTTGTTTGGCAAAAATTACTCATGCGAGTTAAAATTTTTAAAATCATTCTCATTTATTGCAATTGTTCAATATGAATTAAAATGTTTAAGCCACATGTTATTTGTTTTACTTTTTCAATGAATGTTCTTAATTTAATGCAATAAATACTTGACCAAATACAAATGGACATGGTAAAACAATGTGCATTATGTGTACTATGTTTGTAGAAGATTTAATATGGAGAAGGCATTAACTAAGTTATGATGAACGCAAATACATATCTACAAAAACCATACAGAATTTATACACCTAAAATTATAAGCCAGTAAGAAAGAACAGTAAAAAGTTTTTTTTTAGTTTGTTTTACTTTGAATTAACACCCAGAGGATAAAGTTATTTTAAAGGGTAGAGAAAAGAGCAAGTGCTGACTGTGACTTATATTCCTCAAAGTAATTAATGCCAGGAAAGCCTCCTGCGGGCTGTTTGTTTCACATACGGTAAGTATGACTAAAGAATGAATTTACCCGTAATGCATTCTGTGATTCACTGCCGAAACGAAAACAAACCTAACTCGGCAGAACACCTTCCATGATAATATCCTTATAACAGCACAGAGAAAACACATTCATTGTGACAACCAAATTCCTTGCCAACTAAATAATTCTGTTGCATTAACTGAAATTTGGTTGCGACAAATAAATATATCGGTGGCTTTAACCAAACCATTCGATTGGCAAAAAATTCGGTTGTTCCAATGAATCTGTTTTCTGTGTGCAACCAACATATTTTTCTAAGTCTAGTAATTTAATTGCAAACACTGAGAAAAGTTTACCTTTTAATTAATATATGGATACATTTAGGGTGACAAATATGTATTCACACAAAAAATTATTAAGCCACCGAGACAACTTCAGATGCCAAGAGTTTCAAAGCTACACCCAGAGAAAAGATTGGTTGGAATTCAATCAAAACCTTTAAAATGTATTTGTTACACTAACCAAAAAAAGTCCGTAATGGCAACTGAATATTTTGCTGTTATTACGGGAAATTTTGCTAATTTGAACCCAGCGGTAATTTTTGCTAATATTAGCAACACATTTCTGCTGACGTATAGTATAATGAAATTAGTAGCCGCTACTAAATTTTAGTAGACTTTTTGTTAAGCGGAATTTTAAACCGGTTTGCTAAAATCAGCAAAAAAAAGTTTACTTAATATTGTGAGTATTAGTACAAAATTTTAAAATTATTCTTTTATCTAGCATCAAATTTTTTTTATTTTTATAAAAAAAATATTTTATACAAAATTCATTTCTGTTTTGAAAAATATTTTAGCCAATATTTTTTTTTACTTTTAAGGCAAAATTTTTGTTTTTAGGGCTGATTTTTAGAACTAAAAAAATTTTTTAGTTTTGTTTTAAGTGGATATCCTATTTTCAGACATGAGTCGGTATATTCACTTCCGATCCCTTTTTAAATTTATGTAACATTTTAAGGCAATTCAAGTTTGTAGGTGTAAGTTTTAATTAGAAATAATATTTTCTACAATATCCACTTTTTTAAAATTAGTAATTTTTTTTTGCTAATTTTAGCAAATCGGTTTTCAAAAATTTGTAAAATGATTTCTCAAATTAGCAACAAAAATTTGTAAATATTCTATAAAAACTCTGTAATTTGTAAATGTAGATAGCAAAAAGATTTGCTAAATAATAATTTTTTTACTAAATATCAGTACAAAAATAGTAAAGTGAGATTGAAAACCGTTTACAAATTTTCTTACTAACTTTTTTTTCTGAGTGTAGGACGTTATTTTATTTAGAATTATATATAATCAATAAAAAAAAAGCTAAAATTTTATATTAAGAATTAAATAGAGGGAAAAGGAAATAAAATACAATCCTGTTATTGAATTATTGGTATATCCAATCAACTTTAAAAATGAAATTAGTGTATTAATTGTGTACCGTAGAATCAAATAATTATTTTGTGAATGTACTAGAAAATTATTACAATCTATCAAATTTACTAAAAAATTGTCAATATTTAAAAGTGACTACTAAAAATACGGTCATTGTGATCAAATATATCATTTAATTAGGGTTTTAGTAAATGCAATTGAATTGTGGATTGTATTAATTATAGACACCACTAATGATTGGTATTGATAAACAAATTTCATTCTATATTTGTTTTTCTAACAAATTATTAAAATTCAAAATTAGCTTCAAAATTTAAAGGTATTTGTGGTGTAGTGTACACCGTGGAATATAAATATTAAATTGTACAACTGATAATTTAATATGAAAACAGTTGTCGTATCCGCCTGGATTCGATTGGCAACTAATTCGGGGGCCACAACTGATACTGTTTTCTAGGTGAATTAGTACGTCGATTTTAAAAAGGACTATCAAATATTCCGGATGTACATAGACTCAATCATTAGCCAAGTTCCTTAATGGCTGGATGATTGGTTCGATGATTTTAACTCTGTACATCCCCTTGATCAGTTATCCAGCCAGTAAGATAGTCCCCAGAATCACACAGATCATTTGATTTTAAATTCCTTCCATATTCATTGATTTTATCTAAAATAATATTTGTCACACTGTAACAAATACACATCTACCACACAAAATAATCTCAAATATTATATGTATATATTAAAATGTATGTATGTTTTTACTATGTAATGCATGAATGTAAATATTTTAGCATAAATTCACAGATATCCAACACCAATGACAAAATGCATTCCTGTTCACTTGATAGATTGTCAATGTTAAAATCATTTATAACTCTGTGCATGTCGTATAATAAACTCTTTCGTACACACTCGTTTATGTAATGATATACATTAAACAATACATTAACACACAGAGAAAAGTGATTCATTGTGACAACCGAATTTCTTGCCAACCAAATGGTTTTGTTTGTGGCGACCGAAATTCGGTTGTTACAGTAGTATTCCGGTTGAAGCTATATATCACAATTAGTTCACGAATACATTTAATTGCGACAACCGAATGATAAGTTGTATCGGGCTTTGAATGTATATAAGTCCGTTATTCGTATAAATTTTAAGAAAATTCTTCAGACTTTACTTTTCAGACTTTACTTTACCAAGGTTCTCTGCTATCATTCGCCGTTCTGCTAATGGTTCCACAGCATCGGTGAAATAAAATTTGACTTAGAATATATTCTAGAACTGGTTCTTCGAAATGATCTTAATTTATAGTTTTGTAAAACGAAAACTAAAAAAAAAAAATACAATAAAATGTAGTATCATAAGAATAAATTCATGTGTGGTTGCGCAACCTATTCTTTTTTTTAAAATATTATATAAGTTTCAATAATGAAACAACTAGTTCCAAAATAGGTTACAAATAACAGCCATACGCTTTTGGGACAAGCTCAAACAAAAATCATCGATAATAGAACATTAGAAAGAACAGGTTACATGCAACGACAAGTTGTTCCCCAAGCGCTTCCTTGATTCAGACAATTTTGCTGGAGACTTCAATAAAGAAAATTTTTCTCCTACAAATTTTCAGGTTTTAAAATTGTTTTCTTTATAAAAATATTGCAGAATAATACGAGTAGACATTTTTCAAAAGATTTCTCTATAGATTCATAGATAACACCTTTTTATTAATGTCTTTTGTTTTTAGAACTTTTTAAGAGAATTCCCAAGATATTATAAGTTTTGCGATAACAATGAGCGAGCTGGACTATTTTTTCCAGGCTTCAAGATTTTATTAGAAGGAAATATTTATAAATGGGATATAATTTATATAAAGGGTGATTTAAGAAGAGATACTTTTTTCAATAGCCTTTTTTGACAGATCACGTGTGAGTCGTGTCATGCTATCATGTTATTTTTGTTTACACTCACCAAAAAAAGTCTGTAATGGCAACTGAAAATTTTGCTGTTATTACGGGAAATTCTGATAATTTGAGCCCAGCGGTATTTTTTGCTAATCTTAGCAACACATGTCTGCTGACGTGAAGCAATGAAATTAGTTGAAAAATTAGTAGCCGGTACTAAATTTTAGTAGACTTTTTGTAAAGTGTAAGTTAAGATCTGTTTGCTAAAATCAGCCAAAAAAATACTAAATTTTTTTAATATTAGTAAAAAACTTTGAATTTATTTTTCTTATCGAGCATCTAAAATTTTAAATATATTTTTTAAAAAACGAATTAATCATTTTGTTTTAATTTGGTAATTTCTGTTTTGAAAAATATTTTGGTCAATTTTTTTTTACTTTTAAGGTAAAATTTTAATTGTTTTTAGGGCGTATTTTTAGAACTAAAAAACCTTTTTAGTGCTATTTTAAGTGGATGTCCTCTTTTTAGACATCAATCGGTATCTTCGCTTCCAATCCCTTTTTATTCCCTCCACCATATATGGTGAGGGTATATATCAGTTTGTCATTCCGTTTGTAATATGTCGAAATATAGGTTTAAGACCCCATAAAGTATATATATTCGAGATCCTTATGCAATTTTAAGTCGATTTACCGATGTCCGTCTGTCTGTCCGTCTGTCTGTCTTTCTGTTGAAATCACGATCACGACGCGAAGACGCAAGCGGGGGTGCCTATTTCTACCCAGATTATTGAACATCCTCCCGAGCAGTTTGGTATTTAAAATGAACAAAATCGGTCAAGCGGTTCAAAAGTTATGAGTGAAAATGTGAAGGTACCTCTAAATTTTCCATACAAATTTGTACAATTTTCCTGTATCCCCATCTAAAAATCGAAATATATATGAGCATACATGATCATACATGGGCCTGTATATGATCATACATGGGCATACATGTTCATATACGTCCATACATGATCTCATATATGACCATATATCTTCGGATCCGAAATTTGAGGGTATATGGTGATATATGTGCATATATTATCATACATGCTCATATATTATTCATGTATGCTCGTATATGATCATATACGTCCATATACCCTCAAATTTCGGATCCGAAGATATATGATCATATATGAGATTATGTATGGTCATATATTGAACAATGTATGGACGAATATGACCATGTATGCCCATGTATGATCATATACAGGCCCATGTATGATCATGTATGCTCATATATATTTCGATTTTTAGATGGGTATATTTTTTTTCTGTTAAGTAAGTAAAAATGTTATTAAGTCTTCTTATTGTTCGATTACATTTATTGTCTTACATACTATGATAACTAAGTTAACGTAAAAATGAACAATGTTAAAGTCGCTAACAGAGCAGACCTCTGTAAATAACATTGCTAAAACTAAATAACAAAAGTTCGTTACATAAATTGACAAAACATATTACAGTTCATGCAAAATTTAGTATATACGTATATCATCTTCATCCCCTTTGGTGGAGGATATTCAAAGATTCGGCACAGCCGAATTTAGCCCTTTTTTACTTGTTTAATCTATGTAACATTTTAAGGCAATTCAAGTTTGTAGGTGTAAGTTTTAATTAGAAATAACATTTCCTTAAATAACCACTTTTTTAAAATTATTAATATTTTTTGCTAATTTTAGCAAATCGGTTTTCAAAAATTTGTAAAATGATTTCTGAAATTAGCAGCAAAAATTTGTAAATATTCTGTAAAAATTCTGTAATTTGTAAAATGTAAATAGCAAAAAGATTTGCTAAATAATAATTTTTTACTAAAAATAAGTACAAAAATAGTAGAGTGGGATTGAAAACCGTTTACAAATGTTTCTACTAACTTTTTTTTCTGAGTGTAGTATTGTTTGGCATTTCTTAATGGAAAATTCACGTTCTGTGAGGAATGTTTTCGAGGCAAATTTTGTTCAGCGATAAGGGCCATTTCTGTCTTAATGGGTATGTAAACAAACAAAATTGCCGCATTTGGGACGAAGAGCAACCTGAAGATATTCAAGAACTGCCACTTCATCCAGAAAAAACAACGGTTTGGTGTGGTTTATGAGCCGGTGGAATTATCGGTCCATATTTCTTTAAAAATAATGCCGGTGCAAACGTAACCGTCAATGGCGACCGTTATCGTGCCATGATAACCGACTATTTGATGCCTGAAATTGAAGCACGTGATCTCGGTGAGCACATAATTTCACGTTTTGGGCCGGTCGATTGGCCACCAATATCGTGTGATATCACACCCTTAGACTTTTTCCTGTAGGGATATGTAAAGTCTAAAGTTTATGCGGACAAACCCGCTTCGATTCAGGCCTTGGAGGAAAGCATCACGCGTGTCATTCGCCAGTTCCAGTCGAAATGCTCGAACAAGTCATCAAAAATTGGACTCAACGGATGTACCATCTGCGACGCAGCAATGGCCAACATTTGATAGACATAATCTTCAAAAAATAAATGCCAAAGAATTTTCTTTCAAATGATAATAAATATTCCCCACTAAATTTGAATTTTCTGAGTTTTTTCTTTAAAAAAATGCCAGATTTTAAAGGTGTTCGTATCAACTTTACGAGAAATTTACAAATTTATTAAAGTTTCAAAATATTGGCAAAAAATCACCAATTTATTTTAAAATTTCAAAGAAAAAAACAAGGCCCCAGCTTAAAATTTTTTGCTTGAGTCGAACGAATATATAATAACAAACTACATGCAATACAAAAACACCATATAAATTGATATCGCTCATACGACTAGTAGTATCCTTTTGTTTGATACCCGTGATCACAAATGCTTCAAATAAGTAATTTATTTTGAGAATATGAAACAAAATTTCATAAATGTTTTATCAAGGACCCTATAAACCAGGATGAACAAACTACAAAATTTTAAGCTACCCATGATGTCATGATGCCAATTGCTACGACTACAAAAAAATTCTTAGTCAACAACACGAAATTTTTAGCCGATTTACAGAAAAACTTAGCCTCTAGCAAGGGTATCATGGCATCATTGGTGGCTAAAAATTTGGTGGTTTGATCATCCTGGTTTATAGGGTCCTTGGTTTTATGACGAACCGAGAGAATTGTTTGTGGCACCATAAATTTGGTTAAAATAATATTTTTTAATTATTTCAAGAATACATAACATATAATTGCCACAATCAAATAATTTGGTTTCTGCGTCCTTGAATTCTTCGTTGATAAATTGGAACTCACGCTGAGCATAAGAAATCTATTTTCTTCAAATTTAACAAATTTTATTTGTGGTTAAGTGCAATTTTTTAATATATTTGTTTCCAAAAGTTTAAAAAATGTTCACAAATGTTCGTACATATGATTGCCCTTTTATTGATTCCATCTGTAAACATAATTAGGCTGTAACAAAATTGTAAAATATTACGAATTGAGGAATTGATTATAAGAAAATTAAAAAAAAAAAAATTCGAGGGTACTGGTTAAATTGTAACAAATTTAAATTATTATTTTCCGATATATCGTAAACTAAGTGACACTCTTACGGTTATATGAGCCTTTCCATACCAACTGTCGCGCTACAGGTAAAAAATTATGTGACATTAATATCAAATTGAGATGGCCGCATGAACAGATATTTTGCTTAATTTGGCGTGATTAAGAGTGAAATTTATATTAATCCCGTGAGTCGTAAGTGAGTTAAATTTTATTTGCGTAAGTAAAATTTCTTTAATTATTTTATTTGTTCGCATTTTTAGTTTGTTTTATCAATAACTAGATTTAGAAAACAATTTCCTTTACAAAATTTCGGAAACAACATCAGACCTCCACAGGGAATGTGGTGAATATTTTGTTAGCTTGAGTACAGTTAAATTTTCTCATATGAGACAGGCGTCAGCGTGCGTAGCAAAATAAGTTTGTTTCTAAATTATCGTAATTACAATATTTAAATTGTGTGTATGCGTGATTCGAAATTAACTTACGTGCCCAACTCGGCTATCAAATATTTGGCAATTTTTTAAATTTATTATTTTAGACAAAAATGTAAATTTAAAAATTTAATTTAAAAATTAGAAAATTAAAAAAATAAGAAGAATTTATAAACTTTTAGAATAATAAAAAATTTTCTAAAACTCAGCAATTTTCTTTATTTATTTTTTTTCTAAAAACGTTTAGTCATTTTTTAAAGATTCAGAAATATTAAGCGTAATTTCATTATAGAAAAAAGAATCGTTGAATATTATACTTCAAATATATTTAAGAAAAATTTATAACTTTATTCTATATATGTATTTGGGCGCCTAAACGTATAATTAATACAACAAATATACGTTCAGAGATACTAACTTAGTTTAGAACAGGTATTGAAATTTTTATTGAAACACAATTGTCAATAAAAACAAATTTAACATCTTGAAACTTTCTGAGTCAATAGAAAAACATCTAAACTTTTTTTTTCAAAAAGAATTTTTTTTCCGAAATTTTTTTGTCGAAGTTATAATTTACACTGGAATTTCACAACTATTTGTGAATTTTTCACCATTTTTAAATTACCAATATTAACAGTATTGACATAGGTAAATGTCTGGCATTACACAAATTCCGTTAAATTATGATAAATAATAATTTATATTCTAAAATCCTTAATTAGTCAGTATTTTCATTTCGCCTACTTTGCCCAATTTTAGCGAAAATGTTAAAAGTTGTAATATTTATATGTTATCCGTATCGTATAAACCTGCAAGATTGGCATTGATACGATTTATTTTAATTTGGTATGAAAAGCAGAAGGCATAACTGAAAAAAAAAAAACAATTTTGAGATAATTGAATTTATAGTTCTCAATTTAGCCTAACTGCTGAGTAAAATACAAAATACTTTTGGTCGCCCTTTAAACAGGGAAAGAGATATAAAACCATTTTTATTCTCATGCTTTAGATTATGGTGTGACCCACATTATGCCGGTCTCGCACATGAGCGATATCTTTATGTATTTATTTTAAAAATATTGTTAGTTTAGACATTATTGAGTTTATTAGGGGTATGACATCAACCTGCTTATATTTATGTTATTTTGAATAAACACTATTCTCCCGTATAGGAATTTCTAAAACTAAAGGGTAGTTAAATTTTAAGCAGACTTACTCAATTTGAACCATGGAAAGATACACATTTAAGCAAACCGGGTCTGTGAAAACACCTATACATGCTCGCCCAGTTCGTTCTGCGGAAAAAGTTGCTGTTGTTCGCGAAAGTGTGTCATGAGGTCGGCCAAGCATTTACCGTGAATGGTGCTCGCTATCGCGAGATGATATCGAACTTATTTTGGCCAGGAATTAAGGATATGTTCCTGGTCAATATGTGGTTTTAGCAGAACAGTGCCACTTGCCACACAGTTAACGAAACAATGGCTCTTTTACGCGACAAGTTCAATGGCCGCTAAGATCATATGATTTGACATGGTTGAACTTCTTTCTTTGGAGTTATTTGACAGAAAAGATGTACGCCGAGATAATTCGGCACATTAACGGCATAGAACCTCAATTATGCCTCAGCATCATCGAAAAATTGGACCATCGGGTGAAGGTGTGCCGCCGAAGTCGCGGTGGCCATTTGACCGATATTTGGTTTCATGCATAATTGAACCATACCATATTATCATAATAAAATGAAATGACAATAATTTCCTAAATAATTTGTGTTTTATTCAAAATCAACATCGGCCCTTTCATTTTAACCACCCTTTATATGATATTTTTTTTTTTAATTTGTATACAAGTTTTAAATTTATTTACCTCTTTTTAAAGAGGTTAATTTGTTAAGATTTGAAATCAATAAAAATATGTTTAGATTTAAAAACAGTTAAAAAGGTTAAGCCCCGAAATATTATTTAAAGTCAAATAATGAAGATATTCTCAAAAAGAATGATAAATGATTTCAAAATTATAGACACATGAAAAATATTTAAACCAATTTTCTGTATTCCAAACGTTAAAGCGAAAAAAATATAACCTTTTTCATAGAAATTCTTAAAAAGTTATACCCCAAGCGTGCATTCAACATCCAATACATAAACATGTGTATAATATAATTCCACTATAAGTTGGTAAAATGTCATCTACAATTTCTTAATTACCTGTCAACAGTGAGTATGTGACCATCTCGAACACGTATCCAGGAAACTGATTTATTTCCGAGTTGTTTCACCTGCAATGAAAAGATGTATATTAACGGAATGAATGGCACAGCTACATGTAAAAAAAAAAACAGCTGAACATAAAAGAGAGTAAAAATGTAAGTTACATTGTACGTGTACATATTGTATAAATATTGAATAAACTTCATTTCAGGAGGAAAAGTGTATGTAAAAACTTTAATGAAATGTTAAAAAGTACGTCAAAAGGTATTCTTTTTATTTTGTCATTTTGTACAACTAGTAAAAACTTTATACCTCCTTTAAAAAAAACTAATTTGCAAAAACTAACTTTCTGAAATTACATCTATGTAAATTTCAACAAAAAGAAAAAAATATATATTAGCAAAATGTGCAATTAACCTTAAATAAAATACATTGTAGGAATTCACAATTAAAATGCTAACAAGATATCGTCTTAAATCAGTATAATTTTTTTCTTAAGGCAAAAATGTTCTTCGTTTGCAGTGTTTTTACAAAATTAAAAACAAAAACAAATAATTAAAATTTTCGACTTTTTTTGAAAACTAAATTTTTCTTAAGAGGGTCTTCTACGCTGGTTCCAGTTTTAATCTTAAACGTAAACAAATATTTTAATTATCAATAATAACTCAATTTCTAAAAATTAGTTAAAAGTATTTTTGATAACCGAATAAAATTTATTTATTTTTTGTTTTATGGTTTTATGCGAATTATATTTTTATATTTTTTTGAATGCCGAATTTAATTTTTTTTTTTTTTTTGATTGGTGAATTACTTTCAACCTTTACCAGGTTTAAAAAGCTAAATTTTCACATAATATATAAATTTAATAAAAATTTCAATACAACTTTCGATTTCAGAATTTTAAAATATTTCAGGATGTATTCTAAGACTGTTTCCAAAAGTTTAGTGAGATTATAATCAGTTGTATCTCAAAGGTTTGTTAAAGATACAATCAATTATGTAAGGATACTTTCAAAGCATTTCCTAAAACTCTTTGATTTTTCACACCATCTAAGTATTTGTGAAAATAATATGGATGTGCAAATTTTACGATTTGAAAGAAGTTATTAAATACACCTTTCAAAATGTTGGTAGTAATCCCTCCTTTTAAGAATAAACTTTTTAAAAAATTTTGTGAAAAGCATATATGGCCCTATGCTCCCTCGGGGAGTGAGAGGAACATATATACAGGTTAGTTGAAAAGTTCCTGCGCCCGAAATGAAAGAATACTGTTTTTGTTACGAAAAATATTTTTTTATTCAATATAATCTCCTAGAAGCTTAATACACTTGTTCCAATGATCTTCCAATAATTTTATCCCATCCTTATAATGGTTTTCCGGAAGCTCTGCAAAAGAACAGTCTACGGCTGCTATGGCCTCTTCATTCGACGAAAACTGCTTTCCACGAAGGAATTGTTTGAGATTTCTGAAGACATAGTAGTCACTGGGAGCCAAATTTGGTGAATACGGTGGATGTTCAAGCAATTCGTACTTTAATTCTCTGAATTTAGCCATCGTCAAAACACTTTTGTGAGCAGGTGCATTGTCATGATGAAAAATAATTTTTCCTTCTTTAAACCAGGTCTTTTCTCACGAATTTTTTCATCCTGCTGATCCAAAAGGCTGCAATAGTATTAAGAGTTTATTGTTTTACCTTTCTGAAGATAATCAATCAACAAAATTCCTTTTGCATCCCAAAAAACTGATGCCATAACCTTATTTGCTGATCGTTGTGACTTTACCTGCTTTGGAGCTGAACAACCAGCTTCAGTCACTGTAAACGTTCTTGTTTTAATTTAGGATCATGGTGGTAGATCCAAGTCTCATCCATAGTTATAAAACGATGCAAGAAGTCGGTTTTATTCGGCTTAAAACGCTCCAAATTACGCTGAGAAATTTGTTTTCGATCCAGTTTTTGTTGAATTGTTAATGTGTGCGGCACTAACTTTCCGAACAGTTTTTTCATACGTAATTCTTCATGTAAAATATGGAGTACTCGTTCGTCTGAGATGCCTATGGCATTAGCAATTTCACGCTTAGTCAAACTTGGATCTTCACTAACCATATTTTTTACCTGCTTAATGATTTCTGCTGTGGTTGCAGTTTTTGGTCGTCCTTCGCGTGGATCGTCTTTAATGCTGGTACGACCACGTTTAAAAAATTCACCAGCCCAAAATTCAACGGTGCGTTTTGAAGGTGAGGACTCCTTATACACTTCTAACAATTGTTCATAAATTTCCTTTGCTTTTAAACCCTTCAAACCAAAGAATCTAATGACTGCACGATATTAAATTTTTTCCATATAAAAAAAATCAATGACACGTCAACTTCAAAGACTTGTAAACAAAGAAAGAATTGACAGAATGACTTGCAACTTTGTATGTGTTCTCAGGACAGTTATACTAACTTGAGAAAAAAAAGTTTGGAGCTAGCAGTGCCATCTCTTGGTGAGCGCAGGAACTTTTCAACCAACCTGTATATATATAAAATGTAAGTTACAATATATATATATACATATATATATATATATATGCACAGCACATGTTGCGGGGACGGTTTTTCGTTCCACAAGTTACTATGAAGACATTTTGTTACTTTGGGGACTGTCCTTAAACTTTTCGTTATTCTAGTGTTTACTCTGAAGACATTTTACTGGACACTGCGCTGTGTCCAGTAAAATGTCTTCAGAGTAAACACTAGAATAACGAAAAGTTTAAGGACAGTCCCCAAAGTAACAAAATGTCTTCATAGTAACTTGTGGAACGAAAACCCGTCCCCGCAATATGTGCTGTGCACATATATATATATATATATATATATATATATATATATATATATTCATTGCCCATACTTTGAAGACATCTGTATATACAGCCAAAAAAGTCCCTATAATATGCGCTGTATCCAGTAAAATGTCTTCAGTGTAAACAGTAGAATAACGAAAAGTTTAAGGACAGTCTTCAAAGTAACAAAATGTCTTCATAGTAACTTGTGGAACGAAAAACCGTCCCCGCAACATGCGCCGTGCACATATATATATATATATATATATATATATATATGTATTGCCCATACTTTGAAGACATCTGTATATACAGCCAAAAAAGTCCCTATAATATGCGCTGTATCCAGTAAAATGTCTTCAGTGTAAACAGTAGAATAACGAAAAGTTTAAGGACAGTCTTCAAAGTAACAAAATGTCTTCATAATAACTTGTGGAACGAAAAACGGTCCCCGCAACATGCGCCGTGCACATATATATATATATATATATATATATATATATTCATTTTGCATACTTTGAAGACATCTGTATATACAGCCAAAAAAGTCCCTATAATATGCGCTGTATCCAGTAAAATGTCTTCAGTGTAAACAGTAGAATAGCGAAAAGTTTGAGGACAGTCTCTCCAAAGTAACAAAATGTCTTCATAGTAACTTGTGGAACGAAAACCCGTCCCCGCAGCATGCGCCGTGCACACATATATATATATATATATATATATATATATGTGCATAGCGCATGTTGCGGGGACGGGATTTCGTTCCACAAGTTATTATGAAGACATTTTGTTACTTTGGGGACTGTCCTTAAACTTTTCATTATTCTAGTGTTTACTCTGAAGACATTTTACTCGACACCAAAACAATTTAGTTGAAAAATTAGAAAACGGGTTTCAATGACACTTTACAATTTTTGTACTGATTAAGTAAAAAAAAATATTATTTTGTAAATATATTTGCTATTTACATTTTACAAGATACAGAATATTTAAAAATTTTCGTTATTATTTTTGAAAATTATTTTACAACCTTCTGCTTAAATTAGCAAAAAAAAAAGTTTACCAATTTGAAACTAGTGGATATTGAAGGAAGTTTTATTTATTAAAACTGTCTTACAATGCTAAATAGGTTGAAAAAAAGGGATCGGCTGTGAAAATACATTTCACTACCGACTCATGTCCAAAAAGAGGACATCAACTTAAAATAGCACTAAAAACCTGTTTAGTTGTAAAAATCAGCCCTTAAAACATTTAACATTTGGCCTTAAATCCAAAAAATTTAAAAAAAATATTTTTCAAAACTGAAATTAGCAAATAAAAAAAAATTATTTTATGTTTTTACTTATTTTTAAGTCTTCGTGTTTTTATTTTAGACAAAATAAGTTATTAAATGTTGCTTGATAAAATAAAATATAAATTTGTAGACATGAATTCATAAAGCAGTTTCAAAAAAAAAATTAGCAGCTTTAAATTGTAACAAGTGTATGTAAAAAGAATTAAATTAAAACTTTGCTATATTTTAAAATTCATTGAGTTTACAGCAATTTACTTAAATTTAGTAGCGTTTACTAAATTTTTATACTTATTTGGTTGTACTTATATTAATAATATTTAGTAAATTTTTTTGCTGATTTTAACAGACTGATTTTAAGTTTCACTTAACAAAATGTTTACTAAAAATTAGTAGCGGCTACTTACTTTTCTATTAATTTCATTGTACTACACGTCAGCAGATATTTGTTGCTAAGATTAGCAAAAAAATACCGCTGGATTAAAATTAGCAAAAATTTCCCGTTATAACAGCAAAATTTTCACTTGCCATTACAGACTTTTTTTAATAAACTTAAGTGGTTAATGCTTGCAGTTATTTAATGCCTTATTGAGAACATGTTTTACATAAAATTTTTCCTTTTCCGAGTAATAATTCTTGATGAGTTCAAAACCACATTTTTTACTTTAAAACACAGTCCCTCCCTATATGCATTTTATAGTTCCCATATTTTATAACTTCTGTAGGCTTATGAAGAAGTTCATATGATCATCGATCGACACGCCATTGTTAAAATCTTAAATAATTAATCGAAGTCTTCACAACTTCGGGTTTAGTAGATGTATTGTTCTTACTACTTCTGGCTGAGCACTTATTTTGTTGGGTAGGAGAGCGCAAAATAGGAAATTTCGTATAGAAAATTTTTTATGAAACCAACCAAGAAATGAAGTGTATAGCGCAGGCTAAAGAAAGTTAGGTTAAAGGCTGGATGAAAGAAGGAGTGGTTTCTATAGACATCTGACTTCAATTTATTATGGAGGGAAGTTGTAAGTGGCCGGGAGCTTTTTACACGTACGGATATTACGACTTAAGGACGAATTTTTTGTGTAATGTGTTGTGCGATCCACCGACAAATAGCCAATAAATTAATGTAATCTGTAAGATAAGCGATATTACGCTCCGGGTATAAGTACACTTATCACATCAGAAAACCTCCCATAGTTATATTAAAAAAGGGGCTTACACATCCCACGATCCGACGCTGCTCCAAATGCGTCAATTAAGCTGTTTACCCCACTGTCATTGGTAAGCTAAGACACCCTCCTTTGAACATGATTCCCCTGTGGTAGTTTTGTTTAATTTTCGGAAAAATATAGTTGATATAGATAGTGAGTGGATAACATTAAGTGTGAAATAGTTCTAATATTAATTACGAAAACCTAAAGAAGGGAATGTTTATTTCGACACATGAATAATGTGATTTTTCTGGAGGATATCATATTGAATTCGCATACCCAGAACATCAAGAGTATCCGATGCCTCAACATCGACACTACCCATCTGTAGAGATGGTGATGGTGACCCTACGGCCCGTCTATGGGTCAACAGACAACATTGGGCCATGAATTAAAATCAACCCTTTTTACACGCACCCACACATATTGTCAATGGGTGTATATTGAGTTTGTTATTCATATTTTGCCTCACGCCCCCAATAACCAAAAGCTTGGCCTATGATTGAAAGAATATGAATGAGAAATTGAAAATGTCATTTACCTTGCGGTACACCTGAATTTAGCTGAAACTTGTCGGATTAAACCCCATCGGTAACAACTTTTATGGTACGAACGCTGAGAAAACTCGATATAGATCAAGAGAAGTCATCACCGACCCCAAAAGCATTTAGTTCAATACGTGCGCTGTATGCCACACGAGATCGAATGCAATTACTTTGTTCCTACCAAGTCGGTTAATTGACCGACTCCAACGCTCCGAAAGGCACTATTTCATGTCTCCCGTATAATGATTTCTGCAAAAGCTATACTGTCGATCGCTGAGAAGTGAGTTGAATTCTAGATAATTTACAAGATGGTAATTAACTATCTCTCCATAATATTTGAGAGCGCAGAATATACTGCATTTGGGCGGTAATTTTAAGGGTAACAAATAAAGTGACCAATCGTTGCAATAGCTTTGAAGAACTTTGTTTTAGCACCAGTGCTGGTATGTCTTACTATTAGAGGCTACCGAAAGGCCTGTCACTGAAACCGGTCGACCAGGTAGACCAGTTCACCCGGTTAACTGGGCTTTAGTACTATCTACAAAGAGGAAATTTTTTTAGACACAATATCGTCATAATTTTGACATATGATTAAACAAATTTATTTAAGTTTTAAAGCAAATATATTATGAAACAGGCTTCTTGAATTTGCATGAAATAAGAATAGTATTTTTTGGTCCCATGTATGGCGTTTTTATAACTTGGCTCACAATGGTCTAAAACATTACAGAAGTAAACTAGATGTATTTTTGACTTTAGGTGTAAACTTTTTTTAAGCTGTGGAACAAAAATATTCCAATACTGATTCCTAAACTTAGAAAGTATTGTAAATCCCATACTTTTATGTCTTTTTAGAAAAATTGTCTGAAATGAAATTTATATAAAATTTATATAAATTGCAGCAATTTTTATATAACTTAATTAGAAGAAAAAATTACCAAAACATTTGGAAACTGTACTACAACCCGGTTAATAGGGTAGAACGGCCTAGAACGTAAAGACCGGTCCAACCGGTTTTATAACCGGTCTAACCGGGTAGACCGGACGACCGTAAAGTACATTGTAAAAACCACCATCCATTTTAACTTTCATCCAATTCCGAGGAACAAATGTAAAAGATACCTATTTTAAAGGTGAAATAAAATGTATTCAAAAAAATTTGTGGGTAACAATATTTAAAAATATTCTTGTATATACAAAAGATATAAACTTATTTCCTACGCTTAATACCAAATCCATTTACAAACAGTTGAATATTGGACCAAACACACAATAAAATTTAATACCAGGTTATAACATACATTATTCACTTCAATTAACATTTATTTTGGTAAATAACATATACGCATAAATATATGAGTACTACACTAGAAGTGCCTAACAAGTACAAAGTTACTTGTAAATACGTGCTTGGCATAGTGTTAAATTGCATGCGTGTTTTGTATTTAATTACAATTCAATGTAATGTTATGTGTTTGTATGTGTCTCTTATAAATTGTGAGTATATAGAAGTATTAGTTATATTATCATTACTACTTTATACAGCTACTATTAACACCACCACTATCATATATAACCAACACCAAGCACTACCATAATGAACATCATTACATTTCATAGTTTATGTAATTTTCTAAAAACTTGATATATATATGTAAACTCTATTCCAAAACTACTAGTACTAGAATGTAATTGGGGTGTCATCAGTAAAAATTGCACATTAGTTTATTTTATATATTGTAAAATAGTGAATAAGATTAACAAAAAAAGTACACTAGTGGGACTACTAAAATAAGCACTGTGAGAAAGTTTAATAGGTTTGCCTCGCCAAAGTTTGTGAGCAGATATTTGTATGATAGTTAAAATGCAGATAGTCAAATTGCAGATCTCGTAGTTGATTGCTACGACAGTTATAAAAACAAAATAAAAAAATTCATTTCTTTTTCTTTTTGAAAGATTTTGCAGTTAATTAGTCGGCAGTTGAAGTAAATAAGGAATATATAATTTATTTTTACAGATTTGTGGTTAGTTTATTAACAGTTAAAATAAATGAAAAATCATTTATTATTAAATTAAATTTAATAACTTTTATATATAATCAAAAAAAAATCTTGTGATTTATATGAAAGTTAATCGATTTTTCATTTATTTTAACTTACATTTTAAAATAACAAAATTACTTGAGACTATTATAAGTCTATACAAAGAAACGGAATTTCTTGACAACTGAATGGTTTGGTCGGGACCAACGAATTATTTGTTTGTAACAACCGAAATTTGAATTTTGGTTGGTTGGGACAACCGAATAAATCGCCTGTGGCAACCAAAATATTCAGTTGGCAAGAAATTCAGTTTTCACAATGAATCTGTTTTCTCTGTGTATTTTTGTATAGACAAAATTTACTACTGGTAGCTGGTAACAAATAGTTCTTGTATTCTACTACCCCTATTAATAGTCTTTTTGGTTAAGGGACAGATGCTACATAGAGTTTATTAGAGTATAGATTTAACATTTATTGTTGTATAAATTTAGTTCTATAGAAAATGAAAATTGTGTATGAACTGTATGCATGCCATAGTTTTGAATAGTGGTTTCACTTTACCCAGAATAGCTATTATTTAGGTATATTTGAAATTAAACTTGTTGATTCGTATTGCAAAAATGTACATATTGACTACACCATTACAGACAAGTTTGCACCCATGCGGAAAGTGAAAACATTCAGAAAGAAGGGCTAAAAAATATACCCGCGTCATTCACTTTTTCTAGATCAATTTCTTTTACCATAAAAACTTTAGAAGCTCGAAGAAATATTTTTTCTTTAAATTTCTTACACGGCATTAATTGTGGTAAAATAGATTGCCCTGAATTATTAAAATTAATTCCTATTTATGTAACTCCAAGAGTGTTTAGAACTAATGATAATTTCTTTTATATACACTCAGAATATTATGTAGTTAACTGTTTGTAGTTTAATAAAAAAGTTTTCCGTTCCATTTAAAAATAAAGGAACATACATTTATTTTTCCAAGAAATATCTATATTAACTTTTTTTACATTTAAGTAATTTACTACATTCACCATTTTATTTCAGTTTCATTTATTTTTTTCATTTGTTTGAAATTTAATAAAAATTTACCCACAAAGCGGAAACTTCTGGTTTATGGTTTATTTGTGTCCGTAACAGTTATTACAAATTTAAATTTTGTTTGCTGTCTGTTTCAAAAAAAAAAAAATATTCAAAAAATTTCAAATTGTTTTTTATTTAAATTGGTTGTATATATACAAAATTTTTCAATACAATTTACAAGAACTTCATAAACACACATACATATACAAAAACATTCACACAAAAAGTGTTTATAGCTTCATATGCATACATACATTTTGTATTGTACGAGTATATTAAAAAAAAATACAAAAACGGAAATAATTTCAAATAAATGAAAAAAAACATTTATTTTTTAAGGATTGGTGGGTAAAATTTTGACATTTATTTTAACTGATTATATCAGTTGTTTCTTACGGATGTGTCAGTTGATTAATCAACATTTAAATGAAAATTAAGTAGACCGGTTTTTAAATGAAATATCATTTATTATAAAACATATTTTCAATTTTTTTAACTTGCAAACTTTTTTAAGTGTATAACTGATTATTCTTTAACTGAAACTCTTACCAAATCTATGAGGTTATTTAATAATTATTACAATCAATTAGATATAAGCCTTTCTCCTTTGAATAAAATTTAAATCTCTCTTAAATAATTTACTTTAATTAATGTAATAGTTTTAAGATGCTATTGTATCCATAGACTTAAATAAATAAATAACATGGTACTTCAAAAATGTTAATATGTTTAACAATTTTTGCACAGAAGGGACGCACTTTAAAAACATTTAAATTGATACCAAAAGTACAGTGTTACAAAATCTAATAAATTTAATAAAGTTTTGCAGTGACATAGTGTAGGTTCTATATCTAGTTGAGCAGAGCATTATGAAATTTTCAGATATTTTAATGCATCCACAAAATTTGGTGTTGTTATCATCTCATGTAAAAATCGAAATATATGTATATCAAATTTGAAGGTATATTGCTGTGTATTGTCATATATGGTCATTAGAATGTTATAAAAAAAACATCAAAGTTTGAATTCACAATTTCCACAATGTTGCCCATATTCCTTAATGTATAAAAACTCTCTGTTCCAAGTTTCAGCAAAATTCGTTCATATTAAGAGGTAGCACAAAAAGTTATCTTTTAAGAATTAATAATTTGTTGACTCAAAACTGAATTATTTTTTAAATAATAGCCTATAATTTATCATAATTTTCCAATTTAGTCTCAATTAATGTGCATACACGTTGAAAAGAACAGGATTGAGGTAATCATATTCGAAGAGCATCATATATTTTTGAGATTATGATTGTTGAAATTAATCGTACTATAATATATTTATAATATTATGAGAACAAAATAAAAATAACTTTAGCGTAATATTGTCCCTACAGTTATATAATATTTCTTTAATAATGTTTCTTTAATAAATGTTTTCCTAATAAAAATATTTTATATTAAGGACTTTTTCAAGGAAGCTTTTTTGTTTCCATACTTTTTTAAAGAAAAGTACTCCAAAAAAAATTTAAAATTCTTAGGACTTTTTTTTAATAAAAACACATAGATTCTATTGAATTTTTCTAATAGAAAAATATTTGATTCCAATGACATTTTAAAAATTGTTTTTTAGATAGTCCATAGAGTTTCAGAATTTTTCATTTAGAAAAAGGCCTTGGAATGAAAAAAAGTACTTAGAATATCAGTGCTTTTATATAATGAAAATTTCTCAGTATCTAAAACTTTTTCTTTTTGTTAATTTTTCTTTTAAATTGAGTTTAAGATCTTTTTACAAAAATAATGTTTATTTATTATTTTCTTCCAATATTTCGTCTCCAAATTGGGTGACTTCTTCAGGGAAATAATATAATTTTCTCAACATTTTTTTTGTTTAAATTTTTTTAAGAACATATGAATTTTTGCAGAATCTAAAAATTTTACTTTAAGGAAAAGTCAATAGAATCTATAAATGTTTCTAACAGAAAAATTTCGAAAATAATCTTAAAAAAATTATTTCATTATTATTATTATTATTCTACAAAAAAGTCATTATTTTACAAGAAATTATTTAATATACATATTTTTTTGGAAACATTTTCTTATTGTCTTTATTGAAAAGAATTAAAAGATATAAAATTTTTATATAAAATCTTTTTCAAAATGATTTTTCTTGAGAATGAAGTGCAAATAATAATGTTATAGGTATAAGGCATTTTCGTAAATAAAACCCCCTGATGAAAATGATCCTATATTATAATTTTTTACATGGGTGACTAAACTGATGCAATTTTTTTTATAAAAACAGCACCTCGTTTTTGTATTTCTCGCATAGATAAAGTTTTCCCAAATAACATGTAAAACGCAACCCTGTTTTGCTTTCTATATGGTGAATCACAGGCAATTAAATATATATTTATCTAAAGAACATAATAAGGTGCTGTATTTTTGTTATTTCTCTATCTAATAAGAAATTTTATAAAATTAAATGTTTCACAGCTTTAAAAGTAACAAGCTCAAAAAATACAATCAACTTTATTATCTAGTAAGTCACCTTGTCTAAAATAAACTGACTATAAATTTCTCGATACCAAAACTTCTGCTGGACAGTATTATGGGTGTACATGTCAAAGTCATGTTTTGTTTGATTTTTAATTATTCATTGATTGTTGTCAGCATTTGATAGTTCCATAATTATCATATTTGTTCATATTTAAAATTTATGTTACCATACTGTATGTTACAGCTAATGATAATAATAGACAGTGGAAATCACGAAATAATAAAGTACTATATTAATGATGGTTTATAAGCCAATATAGTAGCAGTATATACAAAAGTAATCCTCCTAGCAGAAAATGCTATAAATTTTGCGATTGGCCCCTAATGTCAGTTCTGTTTTGACATTTGTGTAGTAAACACATGCGAAATACACGTTAATAAACAATGTTACGCTACACTGCTCCAGAATGCGGAATATTGGTGACTATTTATTTGAGCAATAATGAAGATGATTTTTCATCAAAAATAATCATGAGTGATGAAGCCCATTTCCATCTTAGC
This sequence comes from Eustalomyia histrio, assembly GCA_949748255.1. Classification (NCBI taxonomy): domain Eukaryota; kingdom Metazoa; phylum Arthropoda; class Insecta; order Diptera; family Anthomyiidae; genus Eustalomyia; species Eustalomyia histrio. The sequence goes on along the minus strand of OX456523.1, from coordinate 210,337,820 downwards.
GGGTACGTAAATAAGCAAAATTTACGCTTCGTGTAACCCACGAAGGGCAATTACACCCGCTCAAAGTCACTGTATGGTGTGCTGTTTTCGCTGGAGGAGTCATCGGACCTTTTTTCTTCGAAGACGTCGCGGGCCAAACGGTTACTGTGAATGGTGAGCGCTACAGAGCAATGATCAACGAGTTCTTTTTGCCGCAACTTGATGAATTGGGATTGGAAAACATGTGGTTTCAACAGGACGGTGCAACGCCACACACTGCACGTGCCACAACCGATATGCTGAAGGATGCATTTCCCGGGCGCCTAATCTCCCGTTTTGGCGATTTGCACTGGCCAGCAAAATCGCCTGATTTCTCCGCTCCAGACTTCTTTTTGTGGGGCTTTTTGAAGTCGCGGGTTTATGTCAACAAGCCTCAGACTCTTGCAGCTCTTAAAGAATGTGAGGACCTATCAAGAATGTGAGGACCTATCGCCGGAAGTTTTGGCCAAAGTGATGGAAAATGCCATAAAAAGGGCTCAAATGACAATCAACTGTGGCGGCAGCCATTTACATGACATCATATTCTCGACTTGATGTAAAAAAAATTAAAAGACCAAATAAAAATAATCCACAAGAAGAATCAAAGTTTTTAATTTTTTTTTTTAAATTACAGCCAAAAAACATCGGAAGGTTATTTTTGCGCCACCCTGTAATAGCAGTGATCATTTTGTAACCAACTTTTTTGCTGTCTGTAAAAAGAAATATGTGATAAAAATTAAAAAAAAAACAGTTATGTTAAAAAAGTTCGCATTTTTTTTTAATTTATACATAAAAATGCATTTATTTTATTTATATTAATGATACACTTAAAAAAGTTTGTAAGATAAATAACTGAAAATATCATTTAAAAGAAATGATATTTCCCTATATTTATCCTCCTTTATTCGATCTTCAATATTATAATATATTATTACTTAAAATCGAGTTCAAGATCCTTTTATAAAAAATAATAATAATGATTATTTATTATTTCTTTTCCTCCAATATTTCGTCACCACATTGGGTGACTTCTTCAGGGAAATTATATAATTTTTTTCAACAATAAAAACTTATATATATAAAATTTTAAAAAAGGCGGGAAATCATAAAAATACTTTTTGACAATATGAAAAATATAAATATCATATGAAACAAAAATATTTTAAGTTTAAAAAAGATAAGGAAACAAAAATGTTTTAACAAATATTTAAAATGAAAATATAACAGAACAAAAAAAAAAAAAAAAACCATTTTGATTTTCATATATTATTTAAAATTAAAATAATTAGCTCAGTTCTTATTCACTAAATGTCTATAATTTTGGGCTATATTCGCTATATCTGTTTTATAGTTAATGCGTTGTGTAGATGGTATTTTCATTATCTGTAACATTTCTAACATATATCTACGTCTGTAATTATTTTCTATGTTCAAAATTATCGTATTATCAAAATCAGGATAATGATTAGAGTTATTGCAGTGTAATGATAATGCTGTTTTTTGTGTAGGAATGGTGTTCTTGTATTTTTGATCTGATTTATGTCCTGCAATTCTGGTTTTAAGTTTATTTTTTGTTGTACCTATGTATACCTTATTACAGTTTCCACTATTATTACCATTACACGGTATTTTATAAACTAAATTGACATTTCCGATTTATCTATTCTGTCTTTTGTGTTGCTAAATAGTCTACTTAATGTGTTATATGTTTTATGTGCTACTATATATTTCCTATTATCATAAATTTTTTATCTTTCTAACCTTTCAGATATAAGAGGAACATAAGTTAGAGATTTATAAATTTTAGGTTCAATAACGTTTCTTGTGTTAAAATTATTTCTGTTCTTATATTGCCTTATTAAATTACATGTTAGTTGAATTGGGTAATTATTATTGTTTAAAATATTTTTAATCTTTTCTATATTTTTTCCGTGAAATTCTAAGTCGCTAATATTCAATACCCTCTCAATTAGATTCTTTGCTGTATTAATTATGATTCTTCTTGGGTGTTTCGAATAATAGTTTAGAATTCTTCCAGAAGCTGTGGGTTTTTGATACCAATCTTTTAATAATCTATGACCTCTTCTCTTTACCAATGTGTCTAAATAAGGAATTTCAGAATCATATTCCTTTTCAATCGTAAATTTTATATTATCATGAAACGAATTAAATGTTGATAAAATATTATCAACCGAACTCTCTGAAATAATACAAAATAAGTCATCAACATATTTTGTTATGATTTTTGGTTTTATGTCCAATTTTTCAATGCAAGAATCTAATAATTTCTCCATTACAAAATCAGCTATAATTGGAGAAGCTGGAGATCCCATTGGAAGTCCTTTTTGATGTATATATATTCTATTATTGTATTTGAAATATCTATTGTCCATTATACAGAATTTCAAAATACGTAGAAAAAGATTCTTCTCAATTTAAGTATGTTCTTCGATAACATTCCATTTTTCTTCAATAATATCTAAAGCTATATCTATTGGTATACTTGGAAATAAAGATATAACATCAAGTGAAATTAATCTCTCATTACTTTGTATCCTTAAATTTTTTATCCTTTCTCTAAAATGTAAAGAATCTTTTACATTATATTTAGAGTTTTGTGTTACTTTCTTTAGAATACTAGTAACATATTTACAGAGTTCATAAGATGGGGAGTTAACAAATGAGCATATTGGTCTCAAAGGAAATTGTTCCTTATAAATTTTTGAGGTACTCCATATAATCTAGGAGCTGTAGCTACATTTGTTTTAAGTTTGTTCTTTTCTAAAGATGTAATAATATTTAATTTGAAAAGATCTTCACTTAAATTATTATTTGTTCTCTGTAATCCGGAAGTTGGATCCCTATTTGTCAATTTATATGTAGTAATATCACCCACAATATTATCCATTCTTAAAATATAATCCCATTTATTCATAGCTACTGTGGTATTTCCCTTATCAGCATTTAAAATAAGCAGATCCTTATTAGTTTTCAAAAATCTTCTTGTCTTATTCACTTTATCTAACATAAATTTATCTATATTTGTTAATTGTTTTCTATTTAAATGACCATTTATAATATTAGTAAATCTATTCCTAGCTGTTTCTTGTTCTTCCTTTCCTGTTAAAGTCTGTATAAAGTCCTCACAATCCGCTATAATTTTCAAAACGGGAAAATTTTCCCTTTTGACCGGAAGTGCGTGTTTATGTCCTAACGAAAGAACACATTCTACTTCAGAGGGGATTTCAAAATCTGATTTGTTAACAAACCATTTCTTATTCTGTTTAATATTTAATTGATTCTGTTTTAAATTAATAAGGCAATTAAATTTCTGTAAATAACATTACTAAAACTAAATAACAAAAGTTCGTTACATAAATTGACAAAACATATTCATATTACAGTTCATGCAAAATTTAGTATATACACTTAAAGAAGTTTGTAAGTTAAAATAACTGAAAATATCATTTAAAAGAAATGATATTTCATTTAAAAACCGGTCTACTTAATTTTCATTTAAATTAAATGCCATTTGTTATTTATTTTTAAATGTTGATTAATCAACTGACACATCCGTAAGAAACAAATGATATAATCAGTTAAAATAAATGTCAAAATTTTACCTACCAATCCTTAAAAAATAAATGTTTTTTAATTTATTTGAAACTATTTCCGTTTTTGTATTTTTTGTTTTTTTTTTTTAATATAATCGTACAATACAAAATGTATGAAGCTATAAACACTTTTTGTGTGAATGTATTTGTGTATGTATGTGTGTTTATGAAGTTCTTGTAATTTGTATTGAAAATTTTTGTATATATACAACCAATTTAAAGAAAAAAACAAATTGAAATTTTTTTGAATATTTTATTTTGAAACAGACAGCAAACAAAATTTAAATTTGTAATAACTGTTACGGACACAAATAAACCACAAGTTTCCGTTTTGTGGGTACATTTTTATTAAATTTCAAACAAATGAAAAAAATAAATGAAACTGAAATAAAATGGTAAATGATAGTAAATTACTTCAAATAAATGTATAAAAAAAGTAAATATAGATATTTCTTTGAAAAATAAATGTATCTTCCTTTATTTTTAAAGGGAATGGAAAACTTTTTTATTAAACTACAAACAGTTAACTACATAATATTCTGAGTATATGATTCCAAATTATATCCTAATACCCTAACAGAGCACTAGCAACAAAAGCTATTGGCTCGTTGTAGCGAAAACAGACCAGAGCCTCTGGTGGGAATTGAATCCACGACCCCCGCACTGATAAGCTAGCACGCTACCAACTAGCCTATCGGGGTGCTCTATAAAAATACATATTTTAGTCAAAATTATAAAATTTTCTAAAAAGATCTAAGTCAAAATTTAACTTTTATAAGCAAATTTCTCTAATCTGATTTTAATTTTTATGAAGATTACAAATATGCGATTAAAACTGAAAACAAATCTGTGTTTTTTAATTATTCGCGGTTTTTAGAAATTCAACAAAATTCGCGAAATCCAAGGGCTTCATTAGACATAAATCTGTATTTAATATTTGAAAGCGTTATAGTTCTCCTAGAAACCGAAAATAAAATTTGACTTTATTTGAATAAAAATCCTGTCTCTCATAAAAAGACATTCCATACAAATATACATACACTCATAATATTATTTCGTTAAAAACAACCTATTTTTTATTAGATTAATCTAAAATACAATCAAAAAGTGGACTACTAATTTTTTTTAATTTATTCAACACATTTTGTTGCTTATTTTCAATCATTGTTTAATAATCGAAAAAAGTAGTAAAACAAAAGAAAGTCGTTTAAACTATCAATTTTAAACAGAAAAAAAAGTAGAAAAAATGATTTTTGTGGTTTGTTTTTCAAATTGAACATTTTTTATTTATTTTTTTTTATTTCACAAAACAGAACACACACAGATATATATATTTTGATTGGCTTTGTGTGTATCTATATTTGAATAATTTCTTATGATTTTTATTAACATAATTTTGTAAGTAAAGAAACAATTTTGGTAAATAAACAAATAGGAATTCTTAGAATTTTTATTTTGTAAATTTTTATAGTTTTTTTTTCAATGACTTATTTAAATAGTATACAAATATTGAATTTCGATTGATTCTTCAATAAAAAACAAACTCTAGTTATTACTTTTTGAATAAACTACAGTTGGTAACGGAAAATATATTGTGACTGTAATCATTAAAAGAAGATCTTTGCGCAGTGGTAAAAATAAAAAAAAAAAAAAATGTCTAGACCAAAGTATTAAATTTTCGCGAAAGTAGAGACTCCAAAATTTAATTTGGTTTCATATTGGTAATGTACACCCAAAAATTAGTTATATATGATGATTTTTTTCAACTTATAAATAATTTAAAAATTATAGAACAAGTACAACTTTGAAACTTCAATGGCGTTGTGGTACTTCTAAAAAAATACTTTTAGAGATTTTTTTTAATAGACCAAATTTTTTCCATAATGGCATATTTGTTTGGTTGTGGAGCTTGTGAATTCGAGTTCGAATTTTTTTTTTTTTGATCACCTTAGTGGATCGAATTTTTGTTACAACAATATCAGATTTTTTAAGTTTTTTTTTTTAATTTATTTTAAAAGTCCGTTATATTTTAAGTTAACATAGTATTTACTTGTTTAATTAAAAAAAAGATGTCAAAGTTATGAAAAGCTTTAAAACTGCCTTTTTAATTTATTTCAAGGTACTCACAAGGAAAGTACGCCAACCTAAACACTCCGAATTTGAAATTCTAAAAGAAACCCAAACATATCATACTTTAGCAAGTAGATTAAACGTTCTGGTTAAATAAATGTTATACTTTAGGGCAAGAATTATAAATAAAACTGCGGTAAAATAACAAATTCGTTGAAAAAGGAAGTTGGTTGTACTTAATGCACACCTTTTACTGTAGGGTTGTCAAGTTCTTCCACGAAGTGCCAAAATCTAAAATAGGATGATAATTATGAAAAAGAAAATTTACGTGTCTGCTGATATTTAATACAAAAAGAAATACGTGAATATGGCAGCTAATGCAGTATACTTCCTCATATAAAGTACCCAAAATTTTTGCAAATTTTTACAGGGGAATATTAAAAAGGTAAATAGTTCCGAGAGAACGTACCAATCTAAAAAAAGGGTTTCTTAAAAATAAATAAATTCCACATTGGAAAAATATTTTAATAGTTATACACTTAAAATAGTTTATAAGTTTAAATAATAGAAAATGAAATTTACTAGAATTGATATTTCATTTAATAACCGGTATATTTTTCATTTAACAACCGGTCTAATTTTATTTAAAAAACTAACACATCCGTAAGAAACAAATGATATAATCAGTTAAAATAACTGTTAAAATTTTATCTACCAATTCCTTAAAATATAAATGATTTTATCACTTATTCGAGATTGTTTCCGTTCTTGTATTTTTTTTTAATCTACTTGCTGTGAATGTGTTTTTGGTTATGTATGTGTATCTATAAAGTTCCTGTAATTTAAATTGAAATAATTTTGGATAAAAACAACAAATTTTAATAAAAAATCAAATTTGAATTTTTTATATATATATTTATTTTATTTTTTTGATACAGACAGCAAACAACATTTAAATTTGTAATTACTGCAATGAACGCAAATAAACTACAAATTTCCGTTTTGTGGGTAAATTTTTATTAAATAAAATAAAAAAAAACAAATAAACAAATAAAAAAAAATAATTGAAACTGTAAAAAATCGATAAATGATTGTAATTCATTTGGAATAAATGTATACAAAATTAATTTAAAAATTTCTTTGAAAAATAAATGTAAGTTACTTTATTTTTAAATGGAACGGAAAACTTTTATATTAAACTTAAGAGTAGTTAAATTTTAAGGGCCGATGTTGAATGTGAACCACACCTAAACGTTAAGTTTTTTTCTGCATTTCATTTGACATTTCTTAATTTTGAAGTTAAAGTTATTCAGGCTTGTTATGGAAATGCGCGTTCAAATCAATATGCATTTCGTGCACTTCGTGATTTTTTTTTGGTCAGCAAAATCGAACAAATGTGTCCACAATTGGGAGAATTGAAGGCAAATTTCAGCAAATCGCGTCTGCAGAAAACATTGCTTTTGTTCGTGATAGTGTGTCATGAGGTTGCCCAAGCATTTACCGTGAATGGTGTTCGCTATCGCGAGATGATAACGAACTTATTGTGGCCAGGAATTTAGGATATGACCCTGGACGATATGTGATTTAAACAGGACGGTGCTACTTGCCACACTGCTAACAAAACAATGGCTCTTTTGCGCAACAAATTCAATGGCCGTGTTATCTCACGTGGTGGCGATGTCAATTGGCCGCCAAGATTCATGTGATTTGACACCGTTGGACTCCTTTCTTTGGGGTTATTTGAAAGAAAAGGTGTACGTCAATAAGCCAGCAACAATTCAAGAGCTAAAGGATGAGATAATTCGGCACATTAACGGCATAGAACCTCAATTATGCCTCAGCGTCATCGAAAATTTGGACTATCGGATGGAGGTGTGCCGCCGAGGTCGCGGCAGCCATTTGGCAAATATTTTGTCCATGCATAATTGAACCATAACATATTATCATAATAAAATGAAATGACAATAAATTCCTAAATCGGCCCTTAAAATTTAACCACCCTTTACAAACAGTAGCTACATAATATTCTGAATGTATGAAAGTAAAATAGCGTGAGATACTGTTGAGTCAGAATCTTACTTTGATTTGAAGGAATTGTTATCTAAAAATACATTTTTAGATAAAAATTTTCAAATTCATCCCATCTACAGCATCGAAAGTATTTAGCGACCTCTAAAATTGCTAATAAAATAGTTTAAAATTTTATATTTATTTTACTAAAACTATTATATTCCATCATTCAAAACATATGCAATCGAGCCTATATAGAGAAATTAAACCTTGTTTGAAGTATACAATTCCAGTTTGAAACGGGTAACTTTACGAGTTTTAAATTAAAAGCCGAAATTAGTTAATTAAATAAGATTTAATTTACAATTTACTCGGCTATACTAGCTTAACGAATTACAGAAATAATGTGGTTAAAAATTTGTTAATATAAGTTTCAGTTTTTTTTTTTTTGTTGGCTGTATATATTAAATTTGATTTTTCTGGGCACGGGTGACAATTTATACCTTTGTGGTCAAGGGGTTTGCTCTGGGCAATGAGGTGTCAGAAGGTTAGTGAGTCAGTCTGTAATATAACATATTTTGTTATATAGTTTTAAACATATTAAATTGCAATTAAAAAAAAAAATAACTTTCAAGTTATAAAATGTGACAAAAATCTCTCAGGTTTATTTGTTTTTATTGATCCCTAAATACTCTATAAGCATTACAGTAGATATAATATTATATCTTTGTTAGAATTTTAATTAAATTGAAATAAGGTAATCCTTTATATTACATCTATTTAATGTTTTTTATGTTTTTTTTTTCATATTACACTTATCAAATTATCTATTAATTGAAAATATATAATTATAATGTCATTACAAAACATTGTATAGCACTAAAAATTTATAATTATCAAATTACAAAAAAAAAAAAATCTCTCTATTCAAAAACTAAATATAATTTCAAAGGAATATTGAAAAACTTAAAATTAAATATAATTATATTTGCATTTGAAAACCCCTACTAATTAAATTATTTGTATGCAAAAACTTTCAACTAAATTCTTATCTAAAATAAATGAATGCCAATCAATAGCAAGAATGTATGAACGTAAAAAAAAAACTGCTTGAAGTAGAAAATATTCTTCACCCTTTAATTACTAAAATCAATGAGGCAATGAACAATTTGAATTGTATATTGTAATACCCTTTATATTAACCCTCCGCTTTGCGTAATTACACGTTAAAATTGCTAGACATGTTTTTCAAATTTAACATTAATTAGTAGAACAAAGTTTATGCTACTTTTGTTTTGAAAGACATTGTTTGATTTTCCTTTTAGAGCCAATGTAATTTTATGTTATTAACGCTTGACTAAAAAAAGGTATTCGAGCAGTTTTCAAGTTTTACGTTTTTTTATGTTTAAAATTTTTATTACAGATTTAACTTAAAATTTAAAACTTATGCGCATTCTAGGGAAAGGAAAAAGAAATATCCCCCCCCCCCTCTACCATACTATAAAAAATATGTAAATTCTGTAATATCTTAGTCAGAATCACACTCATAAAATAATTCCAGTCACCTTTAGTTAGTTGTTTGTGTAGCATTTCCATTCAGTTGTTTATAGAAAGATCTTATTATAGATAAATCACAAAATTTAGTGAATTTTTTCCTAAAGAAAATGCTTCAGAAGCTTGGGCAAAAAAGTGGTCGGAAACTAGAAAAAGGTGTTCAAAATTGTCATATTTTCTAGAAAGTATCACAAAAAAAATTATATTAGAATCTATGAAAAAACCTCAAAAGAATCTAAAGCTTTTCCTATCAAAACAATTTTCGAGAATCTAGGATTTTTTCTTTAAAAAAATCCTTAAAACATACTGCTGTGTGAAAATGTTTTCCAAACTTGGTGCAGAGTTTTATATTTTTATACCAAAATTCAAAATGAAATTCAAAATTTGTATAGCAAAATTTACATATTAGATTCAAAATTTTATTAATTTTAATGCGCACATGGAATGTAAATTTCAACAAAAACTATATAGTTTTAGCACATAAATTTGTTAAACAATTCTTTCGAAATAAAAAATAAAAAAACTTTATTATAATATCAGGAAAACTCTAAATCAAAATTATACGAAAAACTCTTATTCATTTTCAAAAAATTGCCAAAATATAAATTGTATTTACAACTTGATTTTACCTTAAAATCGCATTTTAAAGATTATTAGCCTGTTCCTCGATCTCGAACGAAAGCAAATCAATTTGGGTTTCTCTATTTCGAATGCCTTCGATCGACTTGACTTACGTGTGCCAATTTTTGTTTCTTATGCATTTACAAATCACAGAGATGCCAAATCATATATTTTGAGCATATGTTACAATTTTCTTTAAAAGTAGCAAAAATACTACTAAACTGCTTAAAGACAAAAACAACCCTGTTTAATAGTGATCAGCTGTATATGACAAATGAAATAAAAAAATAACAATAAAGAAATATATTTTTATTTGAGAATGTGTTTATTTGTAAAAATTTTTGTTATCGATTGGTTGTGGGTAAAATTGTTAATCGGAAAGCTTTTCTGTTGCCTGTTGCTGTTGTCTGTTCGGTGCGGTCACTGCTACAGTCCTTTTAGCTCTTGTAAAATAAAAAATGGAAATATGAGCTGCTTGGGGCAAACGTAAGTCACAAACAATACACACTTACCTTTTACCACTCAGCAACAGCGTAATAGGGGGTGAAAGGGAGTTTAGTTTTCTGGTAATATTTTCCTCCTCTGCAGAAAATTTGTTTGCTCCGAACACCAGAGTCCCTCTGGCAAAATCAGGCCTTTCTTCCATATAAAATACATGCGTCTTCGGCTGGTCCATTGTTGATTTTTTTTTTCACTAAAATTTAAAATTCTTAATAAACTAAAAATAATTGTATTATTTTGTACTTACCTTTTGTTATTTATTGCTTTTTTACTTCATTATACCCTTCACCATAGGTGGAAGGGTATATATAAGTTTGTCATTCCGTTTGTAATTTCTACAATATTGATCTTAGACCCTATAAAGTATATATATTCTGGGTCCATATGAAGAGCGAAGTTGATTTAACGATGTCCGTCTGTCCGTCTGTCCGTCTGTCCGTCTGTCCGTCTGTCCGTCTGTGTGTTGAAATGGGTTTTCCGAAGAACCCAGACATGATGAGGACTTGATTCTTTTTTATTTCTGTTACATGTGATCCATTTCTGTTTGCTATTAAAAATCAGACAGATCGGTTAATAAATGGCTGAGATATTAGCAAAAAACCAGGACTACCTCTAATTTTTCCAGTAAAATCCCTTTGTTTAATAAGAGTGTGAAGATAAATACGTAGGTTAAATACGTTTCACAACTATTGTGAATGATATAAATAAAAAATAAATAGTAGTGTCGCCAACTTTTTTTTGCCTAGAAAATGCCAAATTTGACAAGAAAAGCGCTGAAACATATGGAAAAATATAAATTTGAGATTTTACATGACATATTATTTTGGATTAAAATTTTTGGACATTTAAGAAAAAATAAATGGGGATACCGCTTGTTTGTGGAGAGCTATGAGGTAGTAGATTCCAACGATGTATTCATCTCCTTCAGAATACCATGGTGAAGGGTATATAAGATTCGGCATAGCCGAATTTAGCCGCTCTTACTTGTTTTTCTTTTAAAAATATCAAATATATATTTACTCGAAAAAAAAAAAATTGCAAGTGACTGATTTTGACATTTGCGTTCGAGCTGTTCGAAATAGAGAAACCAAATTTTGTATGAAAACTGTTACGTTTTCATTTGACTTGTCGTTCGAGTCATCGTTCGCATAGAAATAGAGTTAGTGAAACCCAAATCAATTTTCTTTCGACTAGAAAGCGAACGAACGTGTTCTTTCGAAATAGAGGAACAGGATATATATAAAAATTAATTTATTTTTTTTTTAACGAAAAGAAAGCTTAAAAAAATCGTTATGACCAAATATATCAGAATTGGTGAGTTCTTCTTTTTTTAATTCGAGTATTCCTAATTTAACTGATATCTTACACACACAAATTTAATTAATAAACAAAAAAAGCCAATAAACAAATTTTGCTAAAAGCAAAAATCAAGGGTAATTCCAGTCATGTTTTAAAATTTCAACACTTTATTTCTACTTGAAGTCCTCTATAATTCAATAGCATATTCCAGCAAAAGGGGCTGTAATTCCAGTCGAACAACACAGTGGGAATATACTTTAACTCAAACCTTACATTACGGTTTAATTCAAGTTTAAATAACATAGGTAGGCTAGTTGGTAGCGTGCTAGCTTATCAGTGCGGGGGTCGTGGGCTCAATTCCCACCAGAGGCTCTGGTCTGTTTTCGCTAGGGTATTAACATATAATTTGTAATTATATGATTAATAAATAAAATAAATAAATAAATAAATTCTAGGTTTAAAGCCTTTACTTTAAGGTTAAAAAAGCCACAAAATCACGCTGGTGATTGCTTTTAAGTAAAATTTTTTAACAGACATACATATTTATAATTTTAGTTTTGGATGTTTGATCTTAATTTTTAATGTTTTCTTTACTAATAATTTTTTATCTTGAAGCGTAGAAATTTGAGTCATTCTGAAATAAAAACCAAACATAATATAGAGACGGAGTTTACCTTAAAACAAATGTTTCTTACATTGCCGTTAAAGCCCATGGAAGGAATATCAGATTTTATTAAAATCTTCAGGAGAAAATTGTCAATTCAAACAAATGTTTTAATTTTATTTTAAAATATTGACCAAAAACCTGAAATAATATATATTTCATTTGTATGAACTTGATTTTGACTGAAGAAAAAACTTAAAGCAGTTGAATTTTAATCTCAATATTTATTGGGAAATTTATTTTATTAAACATAACTGCAAGTAAATGCATTTATGAAAGAAAATTATATTTACTTATTAGGGTTGGTAGGTTTTAAATTTTTATGTTTTTATTTAGCTGCATAACCAACACATAAATTGCAAATATCAGAATAGCATCAATGAAGGAGGGTTTATATGGAAAACATGCCAGGTTATTTAAAACATTGAATCCTCAATTATGAATAATTTATAAATTTATGCAAAAATTTTGGCACGAAATTTTGTTTTAAATAGATGCAATGTTATATTTATTGGATCAAATGTATATTTATTACAAGTATTCGACCCTGCCGTTAAATCGGTTGTCATTATTCAAAAAGTTAAGAAAATTAATTAATTGGTTATTCAAGTCTTTTAATCGGAAAAATTGGCGATTTATTTATTTAATGCAAAACAATTGACAATTAAAAGCATGCTGAGACTTTTTAAAGTATCATGCTTAATAATCTTGGGTGTTTTTAGAGGAATCTGACAACTCTTTAAAAATAAAATGTCAGACGTATTCAGTGAAAGTAAACTCTTAAAAGCGCATTGTAAATAGTGTTTTACAGAAGTGAGACATTTTGTCGATAAAGTTAATTTTTATTTGCTTTATATGACACTGCCCAGATTAAAAAAAAAACAACCTAAATAAACAAGAGCTGGTTTCAAAAAAAATTCAATAACAAATTCTTTAAAATATGGCATGAATAGTTTTTGCGAAATTCATAAGCAAAGTTTAAAAGAAATGCCACTGTTTCCTAACTCTTTTACCACCGGGTTTAAGCTTTAGAGTTAAAGAGGTAATCTATTAGAAAAGATATAAAAATTTCGCATATTCCTGACCGATTTTTCTGTGTTTGTGCAATTAACAATTCAAATAAGCGAATTTTTAAATATTTTTGAATACACAACTTAATTCTACTGAAGTTCCTACGTCATCAAAATTTGTTGAAAAAGAAATAAGAAACAAATTTTCATGTTATATTTTAGTTTTTATAAAGTTTTTCTTAGAATTAGAAATTTTTTCTTAGAAAATAAAGTTTTTGAATTTAAAGCAATTTTATATTATTTAATTACATAAGCAACGTCATATTGCTTTTTAAGAATATAACTAGTTAAGGAGAAAAATATATATTTTAAAAGAATTTGTGTTAAAGCTCTGCTTATTGGCTCTAGCTTTTCTAAAACATCTTGTTCTGATGAGATATATTGTCAGTTAGAAATGCATGTATATGGAAGTTGAAGGCTCCAATTCAAGAAATTGAAACAAAAATAAAAATTGTCTATCACATTTCCTAAAGCCTTTATGACATTTGCTTTAATTCAGTCGATTTAAAAAAAAAATTTCTTGAATTTTAGTTTATGTTTTTTACACGATTTTTTTGATTATAGACGTCACTAATGATTTGTATTTATAAATTAATTTATACTATGCATATTTGTATTTCTAACAAATTATTCAAATTAAAAATTAGCTGTCAACATTTTTAAAAAATATATTTTTTTATTAAGGTAAATTATGCAAATGATTTGATAGCAAATAAGGCAAAGGGAATCAATTGTAGTTGCAGTACTGTGAGTAAGAGTGTGTATGTCCATGGACCAAAGAAATTACATGTTTTAAATGCTAAAGCTTTAGTCTTACTTCGTGTTAATTATTAATGTTTTTTAGTCAGCTTTAATATTTTTTTTTTGATTTTGACAGTTGGGAAATTTTAATTTAAACACTTTCTTAGTGCCAAACAGTACAATGTAAAAAAATTTTTTTACAGAGAATTAAGTAAATTTTGATTGCTATCGGAATAGCTTTTGAGGTCGTTTGAAGCTTTTGTGGTCAATTCCTTAAACCGTGGGCTTGCCAGTTAGAGGGTTAAGAAAACTACTAAGAATAGTTCTAGTATAACTAAACCACTGTTTTAATTTAAATAGGTCTAAATAAAGAAAATTAAAATATATTTAGAAACTTCTTGACAATATAGTTACATTTTGAGATAAGAATGACCATTTTTGCTATAAAAATTGTAATCATAAAAATTGCTCTAAATAGAATTTATAGAGATTTTCATAATTTATTTTGTGAATGAAAAAAAAAAGACAATTTTCGTATCGAGTTGTGAATTTTGATTTTTTTTTATGAATTGTTATGAAAAATTTAACTTAAAATTGAATACTTTTTTATTTTGTGATATTTAAATAAAAAATCGTTCAGATTGCAATCACATACGTGACTCTAAATAGAATTTATAGAGATTTTCATAATTTATTTTGTGAATGAACTTAAAACCGAATACTTTTTTATTTTGTAATATTTATTAATATTCAATTTTTTTAAGCTAAAGATCTTTTTTTATATAAAATTTCTTATTTTATTTTCGATATTTCGCTGACGATTTGTTAGCATCTTCAGGAAAACAAAATTTTAATATTTATAAAAAAGTTGACGAACAAAAAATATTTAACATTTAAATGTGAAAAATATTTAACATTTAAATATAAATTAAATTTTTAATAAATTAAATTAATATTTAAACAAATAGAAGTAGTAATTTTATAAACAACATTTTCCTGCTAAAGCTCATAAAGAATATTTTCATATTGGTTTAATAATTTGGGTTATGAAATTTAACATAATAAATGTTGTTTATAAAATAAAATAACATTATGAAATTAAATTATTATAGTTATTAAAAATTATTTAATAAAACTAAATATAGAATTGATAAGTGGGATATGTCAAATTTAGTTTGCAAGATACCTTGCCAGGAAATTGACCAGGAAAATTGTGATAAAGTATTTATAGGAACGACAAAGAATAAATTAAAGACCATAATTTCAGGACATAAATCAGACCAAAAACATTGAAATATTAATTCGGAAAAAACCGCATTGTCATCTCATTGTTCTATATTAAATCACCATCTTAACTGTGAAAATGTTTCAATATTAAGAACAGAAAATAATTATATGAAACGTTATATGTTAGAAATGTTAGAAATCATTAATACACCTTTGACACAGAGAATGAACTTAAAAGCTGACACAGAAAATTTAGCTCAGAATTATAGATATTTAATTAGTAAAAAATTAGGAAACTTAAATGTATAGATATGTTTTTAATAACTATAATAATTTAATTTCATAATGTTATTTTATTTTAAAAACAACATTTATTATGTTAAATTTCATAAACAAAAGTATTAAACCAATATAGAAATATTTTTTACGAGCTTTAGCAGGAAAATGTTGTTTATAAAATTACCACTTCAATTTGTTTAAATGTTAATTTCATTTTTTTAAATTTAATTTATATTTAAATGTTAAATATTTTTCACATTTAAATGTTATATATTTTTTTGTTTTTCAACTTTATTTATAAATATTCAAATTTTGTATTCCTGAAGATGCTAACAAATTGTTAGCGAAATATCGAAAATAAAATAAGAAATTTTATATAAAAAACGATCTTTAGGTTAAAAAAATTTAATATTAATATTAAAATAAGATCGAATAAAGTTATATTATTTTGTAATATTTAAATAAAAAATCCTTCAGATATTTTTGTATACTTAAACAAATATTTAGAGTGGTGTTAACCGTAGTTTTCTAGAAAATTTACATTTAATATAAGTGGTATAAAAAAGTAGTTCTATCTTATTTTAGGTAATCTGTATGAATGCACCCAAGCGTATGAGTGATATATAATTATAAAATTGGTATACGGGTGCATGGGTGCGTATGAGCAATATATTTTTATTATAATATGTATATTAAATGCAATTTTTTGGAAAAATAATATGAATAACACTCCAGTTTTTAAAACCAACCAAATATTATTTTGGTAGTCATAAGATGAACACTCTTAACCCATTTTATACAAAATTTGGTGGAAAGATGTATTAGTTTTCCAATAAGCTATTTCTGATGCTTTTGTACTTTTATTGCGCTCTTTTATGTTTTTTGTGAACTTAACGGGTAAAGATTTTATCAAAATTTAAACTTTTGTTCATTGCTGATACAAAACACTATCAAACTTCTGTATATAATTTCATCTGTTTGACTTTCATATTTTTTCAACGATTTAATATAGCAACTCTGTGCATATGACTCGTATTAGTAATAAGTAATCGGTATGCTTTAATGATGCATGCAATTCAGTGTGGTATCTGCTGGAATAATTATATTTTTCAAGCGTAAGAAGAAGCATTCAAATCTTTGGTGTGGAAACTACTTTAGCCCATCTAATTACCTGCTATTTATAGCAACTACAATCACCAAAATAAAAGTCTGTAATGGCAACTAAAAATTGTTCTGTTATTACGGGATATTTTTACTAATATAAGCCAGGCGGTATTTTTTGCTAATCTTAGTAACACATATCTGCTGACGTGTAGCACAATGAAATTTGTCGAACAAATAAGCAACCGTTACTGAATTTTAATTTTACTAAACTTTTTGTAATTTAAAATCGGTTCGCTAAAATCAGCAAAAAAAAATTTACTTATTATGATTAATATTAGTAGAAAATTACAAATTTATTTTTTTTTTTTGAGCAAAAACATTTTTTATTTTATTTACTTTTTTAAGAAAATATTTTAGACAAATTAAAAAAAAAAGGCTTAAAAATATTAAAAGCATAAACGAATTTATCAATCTGGTAATTTTTGTTTTGAAAAATATTTTTTTAAACTATGTACCATTTTAAGGATTGGAAACCGTTTACAAATTGTTCTACTAACTTTTTCTTTTTGAGTGTATATCAAGCCGACTATTAAATACAATACCCACGTATAGGCAGAAGCTTCAAAGTTTATTTTGAAGCTTTTTGTCTGTGTCCAAAGGAGGTTGTTCATGCTTATCCGTGCCAGTAGGATTTCCAACTCTACTGGCTCATCGGAGCAGCATCGGAATGTGGGTTGCATAACACTTTTCTGTCAATATTATCATTGCTGGTGGTCTATTGATATAAGAAAACTCATCCCCAGATCACAATATTTTGATCGCAACCCCCGTTTAGTAGAACATATCGATTTGTTGTGGATTGTCCAGTGGATCACACAGCGCATGTCAGGGAAATTTTAGTCATCAGTCTAAATTAACGGTATGTAGAATATACTTCCCACAGAGGTCTTCCCTGAGAAAAACAGTGTAAAAATTTAAGTCTACCATTTACAAACACTACTTTCTCCTCATTACATCAATACAATTCACTGCATTTGTTGGGGGCATCCCCCAGTGTTAGTTTAGGAATAGTTTACTCTGATCCCTAAAGGGTACAATTTTACCACATTTCTGTCACATGTTTTAAAATTCAGATTTTTTTTGGAAATAGAGTTAAGGCAGACTGTTTTGGAGTCACATTTCCCCTATGGGGGGTTACCCTACAAAATATCTTATTATTAGATTTGCCGTTACACCAGCAGTGTTTCGGCCGGGCAATCAAACGCGCGATTATTTACATTTTTTCACTCCATCCCATTAAAATTTTTGAAAATACCGAGTTGCTAGATAGCCTCACCGAAGAAGGGTGTTCCTAGCTCCAGCTAACTTTGACTGGATTCTGTTTTTTCCCATTTTAAAACCATTTTTAACATGTTATCATTGAAAATTTCTAAAAGAATTCTTCTAGTAAACTAAGCCATATTTTAGATTACACATACTTTGGATTTCAGATGAGAATTAATGATTCAGTAAATCACGTTATTCTTTTCTCTTAAACAGCAAAATCGATCCACTCTAATGTACATATTTATAATTTAATATATTTTTAAAAGAGACAATTTCAAATGCTTTTCATAAAATAAAGATGAAAAATATTTCATTTATTGCTCAGTTGCTTGGAAAATTATTCAACAGCTCTTAACTTTATATTAATAAAAATGAAAATATATATTTTTTAAAAAAGTTCTACTCTTTTCTATAAAGCAATACTTAGAGCCTTTAGTAGGTACTTTTTAAAAAAGTGATTATTAAAAAGTCTTTGATTCATTAAAATTTATTTATTTAGTTTGTTTTTTTTTTGGAAATAATTAGGTTGGTTTTTTTATATCAATTTGTATTCAATGATATTGGGTGCTAATAAAATTTTTATAGCAAATCTATTTAATTAGTAAGTTAGTTGAATATTAATTAGTAGTTTGAATTGTAGAAAAATTTCTACATCATTATTTCGTTTTCTATAGAATGAGATTTTGTATTTAAAAATTTATTTTGGCAAATACAAGTGTTAACTTAAAAAAAAATTGATTAATTAAAATATCCGGTGACCTTGCAACAATCGACCCAAAAAGCAGTCATCTTATAAAGTGTGAAATGAGAATATTCAAAGTATATTTATAGTCATATGCATAATAAATTTGTGGGATTTTCCAAAACGAGTGTTAACAATAACATAATTTAAATATTCAAAATATTTAATATAGTAAACTTTTTTAATGCATACGACTTTTAATATTTAAGTTCAAGTACTTAATAAATAATACTACGTCAAAAGAAATCATAATAAAAAATAATCCAACATATTTTTGTATATCATCACTCTTTATACTCAAATAAATAAAATGAACTTTTTTATATCACAAGGGTTACACTCCTAAATAATGGCCATCAATATCGATTAAAGTATATAAATTACTCTTTCTTATTTTGTTTATTAACAAACAACATTTATTACAGCAATCATATAAAGCATTCAGACTTTAATAACAAAACTCATGAATATTTTAATGTTTGTCATAAAAATTATGAAAAATTTATTATTATGTTTATCAAAGAAACGTGAAAATTTTATGTATTTACATTGTCATCATTAATAATAAACAGCAACGAAACTAAAGAAGGCACCCTCTGTATATACATACAGTGAGCGAAATTTGTTTGGCCGCATATAATATTGTTTTGAATTTGACCAAACGAGTCATAAAAAATAAAATATTTGTTGAAGTTTTTTTCGTATTTTTTTTTTTTTATTTATTGTAAAATTACAAAAACAACTTAATTTTTTAGCTTCAAGTAAAAAATTATAACAAATTATCACAAAAAATCCATTTTAATGTGCGAAATTTGCTTAGCCGCACAGTAATAATTTATGGAAAATCATAAATTAAACTTAATGAACTTAAAAAATCTATATGTTTAGTAGTTTGTAGAGCCTCCATTTTTAGTAATTGTTTGAAAAATCCGGGTAGGAAGCGAATTAATTAGTCTTCGAAGCATCTCTACGTCTAAATCAAGCCAGGCTCGCAAAATTGATATTTTAAGCTCTTGGATCGTTGAATACTGTTTTACATTTGCATACACAGACCTTGCAATGATGCCCCAAACATTTTCAATTGGGTTTAAATCTGAACTTCTCGCTGGCTATTCAAGCAGGGGAATAGAACGAGTTGAAAAGAACTCCTTCGACTTACTTGATACGTGAATACTTGCATTGTCTTGTTGAAATATAAATTCTATTTCGTTATTACTTTCCAAGTATTCAATTAAAACGTCGTCCAACACTGCAATGTACATTCCGGAGTCCATTTTGGTTTAACGAAGCATAATTTCAGCTTTCTGTGGTATAAGAATGCACCCCATATTATGATTGACCACCCTCCAAAGTTGCGGCTCATTCGCGGAGGGTTATTTGCGCGCAGATCGTGCCAATAGTAACTAAAACCATCTGGACCATCCAGATTAAATTTTTTTTCGTCTGAAAAATAATTTGCCAAATTTCAGTCCACGATATGTGCGCCATTGCAAATGTCAATCGTGCCACTTTATGGTTAGCCGTCAACTGAGATTTTTTTTTTGTAGGTTTCTTCCATTTTATTGTTTTATCAATGCTTAATATCTGTTGTACCCGACGTTTTCCCGACGTTTTCCAACTGGAAGCAGCAATTTAGCCACAATTTGTGACGAATATAGTCGATTTTAAGTGGTCTCTTGTTTTATTTCATTTATTTGACGTATGGTTAATTTTGTGTTCCGTTTGCATTTTGAAGTTCCATCGCCGTATTTATTTTTTACAACCTTCTCTGATCTTTGTATTTGTTTTGAAATTGCTCTATTTGAAAGGCCATTTTTCTTTAAAACCTTTATTTGACCTTTTTCCACCTCGCATCAATTTAACAGATCTTCATAAAAAAACAACAAAAAATCGTTGAGCATTTTAAATAATGTAACCTTAATAAATAATATCAAAAAAATTTAAACTTTTAACACAACTTACCAGTATGACTAATTAAACGCAACTGCGGCCAAACAAATTTCGCATAAAAATCTACATTATTTTCTTTTACATTCCTTCATTTTATATCTAAGTACCTTTATGATCAAATATTTGTTGTTAAACATACCACGTGGTTTAAAAATTAAAAAGCATAATGTTAAAAAACTAAAATTTAACAGTTAGTTTTTAAAAATTTTAATATGCAGCCAAACACATTTCGCTCACTGTAGTACAACAATATAATATTTAACACATTTTTTTAAGTGCCCACCATAATGGTCATAAACAATTTTTATTTAATTCTCTTACCAAAACTACAATTTTTATGACCATGTGAAAAACATGTAAGGAAAAAATAAATAATAATAAATTAAACAAAACAAAACTATGCCTACAGGATGTATTTTGTTAAGGTCATATTAATTACACTAGTTTACATTTATTTTAAGCATTTGATGATAAAAAAAGAAATATTTTATTTTCTTGGCTTTATTTGCTATTTCAAAATTTGAATATTTTATTTTAATCAAAAGAAAATATTAAGTAAATGTTTGCTTTTTCCCAGTATTTTTAAATGTTAATTTATAGGAAAACAATAATTGTATAAAATTCTTTTTACAATATCAATCATTAGTGGCGTCTGTAATCAATAATATCCACAATTCGGTTGGCTCCACTGAAATTCTAATGTAATGTATATTTGATCAAGATAACTGTATTTGCCACTTATGAATATCAACAATTTTTTAAGAAATTTGATAGATTGTATGTACATGGTTGCTTCTACTCTATAAATTTACTAAACGAATTTTATTTTTAAGTTTGATTTGATATACTAATAATGCGATAATATGATGGTTTTTTAGTTCTTTTCACATCTTTTTAATTCCTAATACAATATTTTAGCTTTGTTAATCAATTATTGGCCACTCTAAATAATATAACGTTCTAACAAATAAAATTTAATAGTTTTTATCGAATTCCAACCAAATATTTCATTTCCAAATATTTCCATTCCAAATATTTATAAAAAAAATAAATCAATATATTTATACAAATCAATATATTTTTTCAAATCAAATTTTATTTAAAGAATAATTAATAAAGAAGAATTTAGTAAAGAATATAATTTCATATTCTCTGTTTTAGTAAATATTTTCATTTAAATTGATTTGTTAAAAACAGATTTTTTTTTTATATTTTATAGTTAATTATCTGATAGTTAAAATAAACAAAATATATGAAAAGTCATTAATTTTTTTCATACTTTGTAATTAACGTAATATCATTTGTTTTCACTGATTTTGTAGTTAATTTTTTTACAGTTATAAAAAAAACGAATTACAGGAAAAATCATTACTTTCGTTGTAGTTAGTTGACAGTTAAAGGAAATAAATAAAGGAAATATTATTTGTTTTTACAGATTTGTCGTAGGTTTGAGAACATTTTAAGCAAATGAAAAATCATTTATTATTTACGGAAATTTTTTTCGATTTAAATGAAAAGTTAGTATACTGGAGTTTAAGCGATTTTTCATTTATTTTAAATGTTTTTATTCAGTCAATTTAAAATACAAACTAGTTTTAGTAGGTGTATAAGCCTGTCCTCTTAACATTTGGATGAAAGCGAAAAACTTTTATTAAATTTGACTCATGACACATCGCTTAAAAATAAAATAAAACTCATTTATTTTGCTGAATACAAATATGAAAATAGTTTACAGCGCTCACAGTCATTATAGCTTAAAAACAAAGTAAAGAAAAAATTCTAAACTGTCCGTATTAGTTATAAAAATTAAATTCTTGCAAACAGACAGATATACAGTCTGTTTCGGAGGGCATAACCTCCTCTGAAATACACAAGTTTCGTATTATTGGAAAACAAAATAATAAATTTTACATAATTGCGGGCTACGCAACAACATGTCCAAAATATTTAGACAGACATCAGTGTTGTCAGTTTAGGATATTTATCCCTAAATTGGGGATTTTATTCCATGAGTGGGAATAAATATTTCCGTTTCGAGATCCGAGGATGACGACAAATTTTAAGGGTTTTTTTGGCTATAAAATATTAGAAATGCTTTCTTCTCTTTTGGTTTTTATTAATTATGTCACGCTGTTAATATTTTATAATTGATAACATAGTAACCCTGTAAAATGTGCATTAGGATGGGTCACAAAAAAACATGTACGGGTCAACCCCTTAAATTAAAGATAATATGAAGATGATCTCAGAAAAAAAAAATTTTTTGCCAAGCCCCTTGACCACGCGCTTTTAGTTTTTTGTTTTCTGTGCCTCTATTTATAGTCCGATATTAACGTGTATTATTCAGTGTTCTTAGAATGACAACAGCTACATGTTCCACCTTGATCACTTTTGACTCCGACATCAAGTTCTAGAAGTGACTTCTGGTATATCGGTATCGACCCCGCAACCCCCCCCCCCCCCCTTATTTTCATTTTTCTTCTAAACAATACAACAGATTTTTAAATTCCATGAAATTTTGTCTTTTACAGTGTATATATTTATTCATCAACAAAAAAGTTACAGGCCCAGCAAAACTTTGGTAATGGGTGCTATCTTCTCATGCGTTACTTTGTAATAATAGCTCGTTACCTTTTTCATTATTTGCAAGCATAAAGTAATAAGTTACTCATTATTGATTACGTAATATATGATTTATAAATGTAAAGTAATAATTGAAATATTTTTGAAAATCTATTTTTAGATACATAACTTTGTGTTTCTTTGTAAGCAAAAGAGTAATGTATGTTTGTTTTGATAACACTACAAAAAAACGAAACGCAACAATAATTCATTTAAGTTTAAAGCAATCAAATACTTTATACGTCGATAGATCAGTGGGTAGAGTTCTTGGCTGGCAATTAGATTTCCCTGTTTCGATTCCCATCTTAACCACATTATTTTTAATTACAAATAATTTAAATAAAATATTTGTAATATTTTTTTTTAATAAAAATTCCTCTTTTTTAAAAATCTATTTTTAGACACACTACTTTTTCCATTCTCGTAACCATATAAGTAACCCCTTACATTATCACCTCTGAAGTAATGCTTATATACATTACTTTAAGGCTCATCGCCTGTAAAATTCATCAGTGAAGTAAGGTGTAAAGTAATCCATGAGCCTCTATGGCTACACATTACTTTACACATAACTCGGTAATGTGTGGTTTTGCTGGGGAGGTTTTAAAAAATATGACTATGTATAAATTTGACTTTTTATGCCAACATTCATAAACAATGATTTATAAACCTTTAATAACCTTTTCTCTTGCTTTCGTTGACATTTGTTTTTTTTTTTAATTTCTATGGATTATTTATCTATTTTATTTTCTCCTTGCACTTGATTTTGGATTATCAATGAATATTTTTTCTGTTATTGTTATACAAAGATTAGATTTCCATGTCATTCGCAAAATACCTTACGCCTTGTTCAAGTTGTTAGTGAATCCGCAAATAGGGTAACGGACGAAAACCACATGAGGTATATATTTGATAAAATAAGAAGTCGAGAGCAGTATAGCCAGCTGGAGTCTCGCCAGAATTTAAATTAATTTATTAAATTAGTTTAATTTAAATTATATCAATTCAAAAAAATAAAAAATAATATCAATATATAAAATAGTTTTCTCTATTTAATTTTTGTTTTTACATAAAAAAAGGCATTAAAATTTTATAAAAAAAGGCATTAAAATTTTATAAAACAAAACTGTAACTTTTCAGAAAAATTATCTTATGGAAATTGATTTGCTTATATCAACTTATTAATTAAATTAGTAAAAAAATTGGTAATTTGTAAAAACAGAATAGGAAAAATATTCACTAATATATGATTTTGTACTAAGAATTATTACAAAAACTGTAAATTGGGACATATGACGATTTACACATTTTTCTACTAACTTTTTTTGTTTAGAGTAGATAAAAAATTCTAAAAGTCATTTTAACTAAAGATTTTTTATACATTTAATAATAGAGAATTTAGGATATTTGATTGAAAAATTAGTAAAAAGAAAGAACTTAAAAAATGGACACAACAGTAAAGCACACAAGTGTCACTAAAGACAAAAGCTTATTGTTAATGAATGTTGGCATAAAGTCAAATTGATTTTTTTAAAAACTTCTGTAACTTTTTTGTTTATGAATAAAAATATCTACTGCAAATGACAAAATTTCATGGAATTTAAAAAACTTTTTTTTATCGTTTAGAAAAAAATTGGAATTAGGGGGGTAGAAACCGAGATTCCAGAAATCACTTATAGAACTTGACGTCGGAGTCAAAAGTGATCAAAGTAAAAAATGTAGCTGTTGTCATTCTAAGAACAATGATAGAGTAATCAAAAAACCGGCCTTTTGAAAAAACCGGTTTCGATTTTCTTCACAAAATCGAATTTTTAAAAAACCGGTCAACCGGTTTTTTCGGTTTTTTTTATAGCCTATTCCTCTATTTCGAAAGAACACGTTCGTTCGCTTTCTAAGCGAAAGAAAACTGATTTGGGTTTCACTAACTCTATTTCTATGCGAACGATGACTCGAACGACAAGTCGAATGAAAACGTAACTGTTTTCATACAAAATTTGGTTTCTCTATTTCGAACAGCTCGAACGCAAATGTTAAAATCAGTCACTTGCTATTTTTTTGTCGAGTAAATATATATTTGATATTTTGAATAGCAAAATTAATTAAAAAAGCAATGGATAACAAAAGGTAAGTACAAAATAATATAATTATTTATAGTTTATTAAGAATTTTAAATTTTAGTTAAAAAAATCAACAATGGACCAGCCGAAGACGCATGTATTTTATATGGAAGAAAGGCCTGATTTTGCCAGAGGGACTCTGGTGTTCGGAGCAAAAAAATTTTCTGCAGAGGAGGAAAATTTTACCAGAAAACTAAACTCCGTTTCACCCCCTATTACGCTGTTGCTGAGTGGTAAAAGATAAGTGTGTATTGTTTGTGACTTACGTTTGCCTAAAGCAGCTCATATTTACATTTTTTTATTTTACATCTTTTATTTTACAAGAGCAGTGACCGCACCATACAGACAACAGCAACAGGCAACAGAAAAGCTTTCCGATTATCAATCTTACTCACAACCAATCGATAACAAACATTTTCAAAAATAAACACATTCTCAAATAAAAATTGATTTGTTTATTGTTATTTTTTTATTTCATTTGTCATATACAGCTGATCACTGTTAAACAGGGTTGTTTTTGTCTTTAAGCAGTTTAGTAGTATTTTTGCTACTTTTAAAGAAAATTGTAACAAATACTCAAAATATATGATCTGGCATCTCTGTGGTTTGTAAATGCGTAAGAAACAAAACAAGGCTTTCGAAATAGAGAAACCCAAATTGATTCGAATTCGAGTGACTTGCTTTCGTTCGACTAGTTTTTCGTTCGAGATCGAGGAACAGGCTATTAATTTGAATAAAAGCTTATATAATTTGTTAATTGTTTTAATACAAACAAAAATAAAAAAGAAATTTAATATATTAAGAAATAAAAAAATACATTCTTTGAAAAAAAAAATAGTTTATAATATTTTTTTATTGTATTTCATTTCAACATTTTATTTATTGATTTTAATATTTTGTAATATAATATCTTAAAAATTAATTTTATTAAACTATATTCATATCAAATGAATAGAGATCATTAAGTTTGTAAACTGGTAAAATTAGGTACGTTAGTAATTTGAGCGTTTAAAACTTTTGGCATTAAATAAGTTTTTTTTAAATTACATTTTAAATATGTAAAAAGAAAATCTATTTTTCACTTCTAAAATAATATTTTAGAAATAATATGCAATTTAATTTTTTCGTTTTAAGACGATTTTTTTGTTTGCTTTTGATAAAGCTAGAAGTGGAAGATACTCTTTCACTAATAGTAGATGTTGGACAAATAGTCATAAAATAATTATATAAATTTTCCATCCTTTCAGTTCATTTGTCGCATTTATCAAGGTATATGAAATCATCGTATAATGATGAATGATTTTGTAGTATCTTTTTTAGGATTTTGAATACTGTTTATTGTGTTATTAGATCAAAAATTAGATCGCATTTGGAATATCCAAAGTTAAGTCTTCATCGGAATCCATTAAACTTAAATCTAAATCTTCATAACCAAACAAACGATTACAAAAGTGTTCGGAAAGAATAAAAGAGACCAAGTAAACCAGTTGGTGATGTAAAGGGTGTCCCAAGAAGAACGCAATTTTTAAATTTTAAATAAAACACAGATATTTAAAAAAAAAATCGTGAAACTTTATTATATCGTAAAGTAGACAGAATGAGGTTATGTATGGAACAATATATCGTGCAGATGGCCACCGCGTCTTTGCTGGCATGCACGCGATCTTTTAATGAAATTTTTAATGACCGTTTTGCATGAATGCTGCGGTTTTTCATTAATGCAGCGTCCAATTTCCTCTTTTAAGGCTTGAGTCGTCGTCGGCTTATTCGCGTAAACCATCGACTTCAAAAAACCCCAAAGAAAAAAATCTAATGGTGTTAAATCGCACGATCTTGGCGGCCAATTCTGATCTCCAAAACGCGAAATAACACAACCGGGAAATGACTGATGCAGCAATTGAATTGTTTCTCTGGCTGTATGACATGTGGCGCCGTCTTGTTGGAACCACATGCCCTCCACATTCATTTCTTCAATTCTAGGCAAGAAAAAACTGGTTATCATTTCAGGATACCGAACACCATTGACTGTTTGCGCTTGACCTGCCTCATTTTCATAAAAAAAGGTCCAATGATTCCTCCAGCCCAAAAACCACACCACACAGTAACACGTTGAGGATGCATTTGCTTCTCGTGAATCACTCGAGGATTTTCCTCACCCCAAATGCGACAATTCTGCCTATTAACGAAGCCATCAAGATGAAAATGGGCCTCGTCGCTGAAG
This sequence comes from Eustalomyia histrio, assembly GCA_949748255.1. Lineage (NCBI taxonomy): Eukaryota > Metazoa > Arthropoda > Insecta > Diptera > Anthomyiidae > Eustalomyia > Eustalomyia histrio. The sequence goes on along the minus strand of OX456523.1, from coordinate 210,310,070 downwards.
ATGATTTTATCGGCAAAATCAGCATTTTCATGTTGTCTCTCCAATACCCAATTAACGAACTCCCTTCGCTGTCCATGGTCAGCTGGCTTCAGTTCCTGAGTCAATTGAACTTTGTATGCATGAAGATGCAAATCTTTCGTCAAAATTCGCTGCAAAGTGGATTTGGAGACACCAATTTGCTGAGCTCGGTGTCGAATTGAGGTGGATGGAGTTTGAGCGACATCATCACGTACAGCTGCGACATTTTCGGTCGATCGACCTGGTCGATGGCGCGTTGTTGTCTTTATATCAATAACAGACCCAGTTTCGGCAAATTTATCCATTAATCTCTTTGCAGTTGACTCTTTTGAAGCATTATTGTGACCCCAAATTGATCGCAATTTGCGAACTGTAGCCGCAAAACTTTCACCATTTTGGTAAAACAATTTCACAATGAGAATGCGTTGTTCATTCGTGTAGCGCTCAATTTTTACTAACCTCGTACCTTCTACTAGCAAACAATGACACTTCGAATGTTGCCAGATTTAAAAATTGCGTTCTTCTTGGGACACCCTTTAATTAAAAAAATCGGTTAACCGAACAAAAAAGACCGGTTTTCGGTTTTCTTCGAATTTACAAAATAAATTCGGTTTCGGTTTTTGAATACTCTACACAATGATATATCACCCGTTACGATCGAACTATAAATAGAGCACAGGAAACAAAAAAATTAAAGTGCGGGGTCAAGGGGCGTGGCACACAGTTTTTTATTGAGATTGTCTTCGCATTATCTTTAATTTTAGGGGGTGACCGGCACAACTTTTTTTGTATGGAGTGCGATCCACTCTAATATGCATACTTTTAAATATACGATACTGCTCAATACTTTTAAGTATTGATTCGATAATACTCAATATTTTTTACATTATAGCAAACAAACAGTGTTATATTTTCATAATGTTTTTCAGATCATATTTTGCTTATTTGCAGAAAAATACAATTCTTCAAGTATTGAGTTTTAAGTAAAGATTACTAAAAAATATCAAAATGCTCAATAATTAGAGTATTACTGGCATTAGTAGTGAAAATATTTATAATTTAGCAAGTACATCTAAGTACAAGATTAATTTGGTTTAATTTTTTTTTTTACCAAAATGCTATTGATACGAAGCTCTTTTCAGATTTAATATGTATTTACCTTAGAATTTATTTAATTTGTATTTATTTTCTGGAATTGTAAAACTATGTAAATTATGTTAAAAATAAACTTTGTTACCTAATTTTTTTCGAGAAATTTTAAGTTTGACCGCGTGCTATGGACCCAGGTGAAAGTCTTTGGACCCGATTTTATATTAACCTACAATTGTGGAGATAAGGGTTTAAATTTATTTTACTTATCTCCCCCTCGGTAGAGAACAATGCTCGTCACAGCCAAACAAAAATAAAAAATAAATTATTTTTCAACAGATTTGGATTTGGGGCTTCCAACCATCTTTTCCATCAAAATTCATTATCAGATTCTTAAAAATGTCCTGGCCTTTATGTCCTTTATTTTAAATTTTTTTTTTAAGTAAAAATAAAATAAATTTAAATGCATGGTTTAACGCTGCAAATGATTTACATTACCAAAATATGTTTTATTTTAAAGTATTTTTAGTGTCTAGAAAATAACAATTTTGTGATTTTTGGGGATGAAAAAAAATATATTTGGGGATAGGACCTTTAAACAAACTGGGAACACTGTCAGACATTTACAAATGTATGTATTTATTGGCTGACAGTGCTGGCAGACTAACACCCCATATTAGTGTTGAAACAATTTTGTTTAAAAATTTGTTTAATAAGTACAAAAATTAAAAAAACAAAAAAAAATTGAGAAAATTTATAAAACAGTGTTAGAATCTGAAAATTTTGCTTAAAAGTAGATTTCATTCAATGCGATAACTTAATTTATAAAAATTGTATCTGTCTAAAATCTTATATCGCTCACATCGAAGTAATGAAATTTAGCATCCTCGCAACATATGTATGTACCCATCTTGTGGAATTATTAGGGACACTGAAAATGTGTTGACTTTTGAAATGTTTAAAAAATAAAAAAAAGTCATTAGTGTCGTGTCATATGTTGCTTTGGTAAAGTACATTTTGCACATTTATCGCCGGTAATTTAGATGATGTCATATTAAAAACAAAATGCCGACATTTATATTACATTGTTTAAAGTAAATTCTACTATGTTGTCTGTTTAAAAAAATATTATTTTTTAATTGGTATGCATAAAGAGAATTTGTTGCAGTGGCAAAGAAAATATTTTGTCGGCATAACAGTCATAAAGTGAGCCTCTTGTTGTGTCATAAAATAAAGCCAGCGGCCTAGTTTCTAGTGTATGATCTAGAGTTGTCTGTTGTAAGTCTCAAGTGTAGCGCCTATGGGGTAGATTGTAGTAAAATCTCTGGTGTAGCCTTGAGTGTTTATAATATTCTTCTACAAAATACCACAAAAACAGATATAACTAAATTATTTATATTTATAAAAATATAAAAAATAACAATATGATAAATGTCTTTAACATTCATTAGCAATAGACTGCTGCTATTAGCTTTGAAACAAGTCAAAGGTGTTAGTATTATTAATGATTTGGTTATTTTATTGCGGGTGGTTCTTTTTAAATATATTATTTATAAAAGTCATCACGTGATATTTAAAGGTTTTAACACTAAAACCACCTAGCGTTTTTTTCACCATTTCACTTTAAGTGGAAAAATGAGAAATTATATTTAAGAATTTCAAACAATTAAATAAAAATTAATGGTTTGTTATTAAAAAATAATTATGACAAATACAAACAAATAAAAGCACGCACAATTTATATAAACACAAACTTTCAATGTTTTCCTTAAAAACACAATAACAAAAAACAAAGCCAATAATATGAATTATAAATAGAAGAAAACCACTACAAAAACATTTGTTAATTATAAAATTAATGTTAAGACAAACAGAAAACAAGAAAGAACATTAACGAAACTCATAACAAAAAATCAAATAACACGCACATTAAAAAAAATGTGGTTTTAATGGAAATAACAAGAATAGGCTTCGATAAAAGGAGCACGCATTGGTAGGTTTTAATTTAACCCATACCGATAAAATTGCCAAGGTAACCAAAATAAGAGGCAATTTAATAAAACTTAGTGTGTTTATTCAAAACTTCGTAAGAATAAAATATTCTCTTAAGCACTTTTTCCCTATTGTGTTTTTTTTTTTTTTTTCGTTTACGTATATAACAGAAAAATGTCCACCCAATTAACAAAAAGCTTTTAGTTTTTTATTAATTTTCTAAAACATTAACATTTAAAATCCCTTGTTATACCTCTTGTTATTCCCCTTGTAATGCCAAAAACCTTCTTTGCAAGTCTGGTAGTGCAACATTAGGTTATCTTGTAGGTCATCCTCTTTTGTCAGGTATTATGATGCAATCAGAGCAAAATAAGGAATCAATTGTTTTTAAATCCTGCTAGGTTCTTGGCCCAAGTATGAAATACATGAAAGAAATTAAGTAAGTAGAAAAATCTGTAAAAAGGGTTGTATATTAATTATACTAGTTTCAGTTTTTTACTGAAATTGTGTTTCTATGAAAAGCTTTAGTTATACACTCAGAATATTATGTAGTTTTTTTTTTTTTTATTTATTTAGGTCTACGGACAAAAATCCTTACAGACCAATTATTGAAAATTTACATAATATACAAAATAACAATGATTTAAATAGAAATTTAATTAAACTGATTAAGGTACAAAATAATATTACGTTTTATGACATTGACGTTAACAGAAAAATCAATAAGAAAAGAAAAATCATTATAATGTTTACACAATTTACTAAGATGATCAGAATTAGCATAATTAGTTTGAGAAACTTGTAAATAGAATGGAATGTAGAAGCGTGTTGATCGTTGAGGAGCATTAAAGTTTATGTTGCTAAGTAGGAAGTCTAAGAAAACCGCACCATTTATTAGGTTGAATAAAAATGAAACACTAAGCATAGTTCTTCTACTATTCAAGGTTGGTAATTTTATTAATGCAAGCCTTGTAGTATAAGGAGGAAGAATAACGTTAGGATTCCATGTTGAATTACCCAAACAAAAAAGAATAAATCGTTTTAGGACTGATTCTATAATTTGCTTAAGATAATCCGCATCCGGATCCCAAATAACAGATCCATATTCCAAGACTGGTCTGACTTAAGATGTGTATAACCGTTTAGTGATGATTGGTTCAGTAAACTCCTTGGCCCATCGTTTTATAAAAGCTAGCACGCCGCGAGCTTTGTTTACCATCATAAATATGTGTTTCTTGAAATTTAATTTAGGATCCAGAAGAATTCCAAGATCTAAAAATTCAGTAACCAATTCAAGTTGATGTCCGCCCAGTAAAAAATTATATAAAGCATTATTATTTCGTGAAAAACGCATATGTTTACATTTCTTTAAATTTAGTTCCATTAAATTAAGCACGCATCACTTGAATAATTCGTCCAAATCATCTTGCAGAAAATTATTTTTAGTGTTATTATCATAGCAATGAAATATCTTCACATCATCGGCATACATAAAGACGTTACAATATTTAATTACGCAAGGCAAGTCATTTATGAATAAGTAAAATAAAATTGGACCAATGTGGCTACCTTGGGGACCACCAGAACTTACAATAATATTTTTGGATGTAGTATTATTAAAAATAACATTTTGTTTTCGATTTGTTAAATATGACTTAATCCAATTTAAACTCGCATGTGTAAAACCCAAAGCCTTACTAAAATCGGTGTAAATACAGTCCTTAAATTGCCTTTCAATAAATCCACGATTTACTATAGTAGTTAACTGCATGAGAATAGTTACTGATGAACGACCTTTTCTAAAGCCATGTTGATAGGGGGATAGTAAGGATGAAATTTGGTGAAGGAAATTTTCGGTAACACATTTTTCAAAAAGCTTGGGGATTGCACTTAACTTTGCTATGCCTCTATAGTTTGTGATGCTTGACTTACTACCAGATTTAAATAGTGGAATAATGAAGGAGTCTTTCCACAACTGAGGAAAATAACCATATTTTAAGGATATGTTAAATATTATGCTTAATGGAGTAACTATTGCGTGTGCGTGTAGTTTAATAAAGAAGTTTTCCGTTCCATTTAAAAATAAAGAAATATCTAAATTAACTTTTTAATACATTTATTCGAAATAATTTACTATCATTTACCTTTTTTTTCAGTTTCATTTATTTTTTCATTTGTTGAAATTTAATAAAAATTTACCCACAAAACGGAAACTTGTGGTTTATTTGTGTCCGTAACAGTTATTACAAATTTAAATTTTGTTTGCTGTCTGTTTCAAAAAAATATTCAAAAAATTTAAATTTGTTTTTTTATTTAAATTGGTTGTATTTATACAAAATTTTTCAATACAAATTACAAGAACTTCATAGACATACATACATACACAAACACATTCACACAAAAAGTGTTTATGGCTTCATATGCATACATACATTTTGTATTGCACGAGTATATTTAAAAAAAAAAACAAAAAAATACAAAAACGGAAACAATTTCAAATAAATGAAAAAAAAAACATTTATTTTTAAGGATTGGTAGGTAAAATTTTGACATTTATTTTAACTAATTATATCATTTGTTTCTTACGGATGTGTCAGTTGATTTATCAACATTTAAAAATAAATAACAAATGGCATTTAATTTAAATGAAAATTAAATAGACCGGGTTTTAAATGAAATATTATTTCTTTTAAATGATATTTTCAGTTATTTTTACTTAAAAACTTGTTTAAGTGTATTTTTTTTAGCAACAACTAACTTTAAACTAATTTTTTACTATTATTTTTTTTTTTGTTATTTTTTTACTAATTTATAGTGAGGACAACAATCATATATGCAAGAGGTAAATTGCGCAGCATAGCTAAATGTGGTACACACAAAATACAACTCTTCCAAGACATAAAAAAACAACTGTGGAATATTTTTTCCATCTTTTATGCCTACATACACAAAATAAAAGGATGTCAAAAGTGTGAATATAGAAAAATAAAAAAATTATAATATTTAAAAATTATTTTTAAAATCATGAAGAAAACAATTTCTAGATTAAAATTTTCAGAAAATAAATTAGCTAAAATTTTTTCCGTCCCCTAATATTCAACAAAAAAAATTATTCGTTTTAGTAAGAATTTATTTTACATACAATGGACTAAATTTTAGCACAACTTTTGCTTAATTTACTATTTTTACTAAAAATAAGGTCGCTGATTTTCACCAACATCATTTTGCTGATATTAGCGAGTTTTGCACAAACACCCTCCTTACTGACTTTATTAACTTGCATTACAAAATAAGTGGTTAGATAATGAATAAATTTTTTATGGTTTTCATATTTCCGCGTCGTACAAATTTTTGTTAGATGAAGTCTAATGAAGACCACGCGCCCAGCATATTTAATTGCAAAATGAATGTGGTATTGGTAACTATTGGTAAATATTTATTGTTTTCAAAGCTGTAACCACTTATTTCTTAATGGTTTATCAGCTTTCAAATAACGACTGATTTTGGTAATATATTTATGATGCACATTTCCTTCAATATCCACTTTTTTAAAATTAGTAAATTTTTTTGCTAATTTTAGCAAATTGATTTTCAAAAGTTTGTAAAATGATTTATGAAGTAAGAAACATTTATTGGTAAATATTCTGAAAAAGTTCTGTTATTTGTAAAATGGAAATAGCAAAAAAAAAATATTACTAAATAATAATTTTTTTTACTAAAAATCAGTACAAAAATATTTAAGTGGAATTGAAAACCGTTTAAAAATTTTTCTACTAACTTTTTTTTTCTGAGTGTACAAACTTGAAATGTAGGATAATTTTTGCTTTGTGAAAGTTTTTTAAGGAACATGTGACCCCTGTGTAGACATCCACTTAGAGCCTCGTTCTGATAAATTTTACGGCCTTTCCAAACCGGCTTGGATTATGGGATTCGAAGAAAGAAAAGACTATTGTATTTTCTGGGGTGTACAGTTATTTCCCAACAAAAATAAATGGTAGTCATTCTGTGACTATAACTTCTTTCATTGCTTCCTAAACTTCAGTTGACATTCTTTTATGATTTTTTGGTGTTATTCTAAGGCACTTCCAAAAGCATTCATGTGTTCATATTTCAAATGCAGTGATCTGGATATAAACCCGATGCATATCTTAAAAAAAATTGCAAACCTGCATAAATTCTATAACTCATGAAATTTTAAACTAAAATATAAAAAATGATTTAAAAAAAAATTAAAAAAGTTCATCAGTCAAGCTTTGGCTTTTGTTTGATCTGGTCGTGCGAATCTGAGTTGAAGAAAAAATTAAAACAATCAAACGAAAAAAAAATCAATCAAAATTGGTAAACGTGGTCGTCTTGTGTACGATGTGGACGCTATGTCTTCATCAAAAATTCCTAAAACTGGGTCCAGAAGAAATTTCTGGACGCCATTACAAGTTTATGATGATGATGAAGAAGGATCTGAGACTGAAATGGACAGTGATAAAAATTTAAAAAGCCAAATTCATAAAATTTCCCCAATAAAAGTGTTGTCCCAAAACATTGATGAAATTCTCAAGCTGTTTGATAAAAGAGGTGTTACACATTATTTTATTAAAAAGATGTCGATAGGTTTGAAAGTAATATGCGAAACTCCTGAAACATATAATTTAATAACAATAATTCTCCGTGAAAATAATTGTCAATTTTTTACGCATGACAACAAAAACCATAAACCCTTTAAAGTCGTTCTTCGTGGACTAGATGGCAAAACCGATGTTCAAGTTAAAAATGAACTCAATTCTCTCGGCTTCAAATGTACTGAGGTTAAAGTCATTAAAAAATCATTTGGAAATTATTTTGATACGTTGTATATTGTTTATTTTGAAAACGGCTCTGTAAAAATTCAAGATCTCCGAAAAAATGTTCGTGCTCTATTTCGTACTATAATCACATGGGATTATCAACGTAAATTAAAGAATAAACCTGTTCAATGTAGAAAATGTCAAATGTTTGGTCATGGAGAAAGGTGGTGCAATGTCAAACCAAGGTGTGCAAACTGTGGAGAAAAACACAAAACAGCAGATTGTAGGAATGAAGACAAAGTTAAATGTGCTAATTGCGGCAATGGCCACAAATCAACTGATATTACATGCCCTAATCGTTTGGCATATATGGAAATGAGAGATAGACTCTCAAACCGATCACGCCTTTCCCAGAGGCAAACTATTAATAAAATAAATAACAACGTAGACAACTTTCCAATACTACATTATAATAATGCATCTCATTCCCAGAAGCAAACAAATGTCAATAATATCTTATCATCTGTGAATAATACTCAATTGTCTCATACTACTGTGGAGACTGTTCGTGATTGGAACAAATCTAGTGCCAATATTAAAATCAACAACAATTCTACCGTTAACAACTCTAATGAAGATCTCTTCTCTGAGCAAGAACTTGTAAATCTCACATTGGAATTAATATCTAAACTCAGCAATTGTAAAAGTAAACAAGATCAATTCAGTGTACTAACCCAATTAACATTTAAGTTTCTATATAACAATGTGTAACTATGGCTGTTGATAATTTAAAAATAGTATTCTGGAACTCACGAAGTATCCGAAACAAAATATATGAATTTAACAATTTTTTAAGTAGAAATGATATTGATATATGTCTTTTGTCTGAGACTTGGCTCAGCGAAGCAAACAATCTATATCATGCTCAATATACATGTATACGTCGAGATCGAGTAGGGCAAAAGGGGGGTGGTGTTGCCATATTTATTAAAAATTCAATTAGTTTTACAACTATTCCTAGTATTGTTACTCAGGTTATTCAAAATGTGGGTATTGAAATCAAATTTATACAAAATTTGAGCTTGAAGATATACAGTGTATATTTTCCTGGTGGCGCAAGTGATAGTCAACTTCGGGAAAAGTTCAAAAGCGATCTAAGAAAAATGTTTAACATGGATTGTAAATTTTTGATATGCGGAGACCTAAACTCTAGACATAGAAATTGGAATTGTTTACGTGCCAATCAATGGGGAAGTATTTTGCATGGCTTAACATCATACTTCCCAGTAACTATTTTATTTCCTAATACACCCACTTACATTCCGGCAGCCTCCAGATTCAATCCATCAACTCTAGATTTAATTTTTTCAAATATTCCTCAATTTATATCAAACCCAAAGACTTTAAATGATCTTAGTTCAGATCATCTTCCTATCTATTTCAATCTTTCCTGCTCTATGCCCCTGATGGAAAATTTACATTACAATTTTAATCGCGCAAATTGGCATAAATATAAAAGAGTCTTGAAAACCATTATACCTAGCGATACCTCAAGCAATCTAAACTGTACCAATTCACGGGACATCGATGATAATGTAACACATTTCACTGGTTATCTGATGGATGCTGTTAGGCAATCGGTTCCCAAATGTCCACCAAAAAACAATTATTTCAAATTACCGAATTACATTTTGCGTTTAATAAAGATTAGAAATCAGTATCGTAGAGAGTGGACAAGATATAGGCAATTGTCTGATTATGAGGTAATGAACAGGTATACAGTACTAATTCGTAGCGAAATATATTTATATCGTAACAGGATATGGAATGATAAGTTAAGTAAAATGGATAAAGGATCCAAACCTTTTTGGAATACAACTAAAATTTTAAAAAAGAAGACTGTCCAATGTCACTCGCTCTCAGTGGGTGACCAAATACTAATTTCTGAAGAGGATAAGGTTAATGCTTTCGCACATACCTTTAGTCTCAATCATAAAGTATCTGAAAACCTGGGTTATGAGGACCACTCAAGGCATGTAAGCCAAGTGGTTGATTATTTTGACTCTTTAAACATAACCACTCCAACTTCTGAGCTGGTTACAGTCAGCGATGTTGCAACACTCATTAAAAATTCTAAGAAAAGAAAGGCTAGTGGCCTAGACGAAATTAATAACCAAATGTTAAAACAGCTTCCTCAAATTGCAATACGCTTCTTGACTGAAATTTATAACTCATGTCTTAAACTACAGTATTTTCCAAACACTTGGAAAACCGCAAAAGTTGTTCCAATACCCAAACCTGGCAAACCTGTCAACAAACCTGAAAATTATAGGCCAATCAGTCTTCTGAGCAGCTTGGGAAAAATACTAGAAAAAATTATAAATGTAAAACTTCTTTGTTTTGTTAATAATAATCATATCTTACCTAACGAGCAATTCGGATTCAGGAGATCGCATTCTACTATACATCAAGTTAAAAGGATCTGTAATGACGTTATACATGGTCTCAGAGCAGGAAATTCCACTGCCTTAGTTTTACTTGATGTTGAAAAGGCATTTGACTCTGTATGGCACTATGGCTTAATTTATAAGCTGATTCAGTTTAACCTGCCACTGTTTCTCATACGACTGATTCGAAATTTTTTAAAAGATCGATATTTTTGTATAAATATGTGTAACACGTTTTCCGACCTTAAAGCAATTCCTGCTGGTGTTCCTCAGGGATCTGTTTTAGGTCCACTTCTATATAACATATACTGTTCTGATATGCCCACACTTAGTCCATGCAAATACGCTGCTTATGCGGATGACATTGCTCTGTATTTCACGAATGAATTCAGTCTGAATATACTGACTGAACTTCAACGCTCACTGGACAAGTTAGAGGAGTACTACTTTAAGTGGAAAATTAAAATCAATTCAGGTAAAACACAGGCTATCTTTTTCAGTAGGAAAAGAAAGTTTTGTTATTTACCTAATGATAATCTTACACTCTCGGGCAACAGTATTAGTTGGTCGGATAATGTTAAATATTTAGGCATCAGTCTAGATAAAAAGTTAATTTTTAATTCTCATATCTCATATATTATAGGAAAAATTGATAAATATAAAAAAATATTATACCCTTTAATAAATAAGTATTCCCTTCTTAAGAATCATAACAAAATGCTCATAGTCAAAGTTATATTTCAGGCGATCATCCTATATGGTTGTCCAGTATGGGGAAATTGCTCGAAAACTCATATTAAGCGACTACAAATCGCGCAAAATAAGATCTTAAAAATGACTTTAAAATTGCCTTGGCATTTTTCAACGTCCAGGTTACATGATATTAGTAAAACAAAAACTGTTACTCAAGGCATCGAAAAAGCGACTACCCGCTTTAGAACAAACTGTAGTTTTTCTGATAACCCACTAATCTTGAACTTGTAGTTTTTTTTATTTATTTATTTTATTTATTTATTTATTTATTAATGTCATATCCTGCACAACAAGATTTAATCTTATAATTACAGTACAGGAATTACCAAGCAAAAATAATAATGACAATTGTTAAAACATATTTAGGAATAGGTTGCAATTAGGTAAAATATTTTTAAAGCTTAAATTTAAATTACACAAGATTAAAAATAAAAATAATAATAATAAAAAAAAAAAAAAAATATTTAAAGCCAAACAGGAAAAGTAAGAAAATATCAAGAATAATTTAGAAAAACAAATTTTTTAAAATGAGTAACGTTGCTGTTAAGTTGTTGGTTTTGTGGAAGCATATTCCAGAGACGAATTGCATTTATATAGAATTGCCACTCAGATACTAGACAATGATGTCTTGGTAAAATAATCTTTTTGCCCCTATTAGACTGAGCAAAACGAAGTTTTTCATAGAGGTATAAAGGTTTTTGCGTATAAATGATTTTATGTAAAAAGAGAAGTACTCTTATCTTCATAAGATTTATAAATGAAACACCAAAAATTTTCTTTGAGAAATCCGAAGTTCCATCACGTCGCCTTAATCCAAAAACATAACGAACAATGCCATTATACGCCACGATAAGCTTAGATTGGCTTGCGAAATCGCTATTGGCATAAAGTTCACAACCATACAATAACCCCGGAATCAGGTATGATTTGGCCAGCAGCAATCTAATTTTTAAAGGTGTAAAAGATTGTGCTGCCCAAAGTTGTCTTAGTTTCATGAATGTCTGACCCACTATTGTGTTAATATGGTTTGTCCATGTTAGACTACTATTTAGTATTAGACCAAGATTTTTAGCTGTTGGGACAATGTTAATTTTCTCGTTGTTAATGGTGATATCATGTTCGAAAACTGGATTTAAAGTTTTTTTTACGAATTACCAAGCATTTGGATTTTCGTGGATTAATACAGAGCCCATTAGCTGTTGCCCACCGGTATAAACTATTAAGATCAGCGTTGATTTTATCAATATTCTCTTTTATAGATTGAACAGGACTGCTCAAGTAGAGTTGTACATCATCTGCGTACATGTGTATCTTACAATACGAAAGATATTCAGGTAAGTCATTAATATATATTGAAAATAGCAGCGGACCCAAAATCGAACCTTGGGGTACACCTCTCTCGAGATTCAAAGATTGAGATGACTTATTATTTACATATACGGATTGCGTACGATTCATGAGGTATGAGGACAAAAGCTGAGTGGAAGTAGTTGAAAAATTAAAAAAGTTTTTCCTAAATGTTTTTATGTTTTGATGCATTTATTGTTCGATTAAAAATATATTAATAATTAAAATATGTGTATGTATATATTATATAAATATATATATTTCTTTTATATTGAAGGTTTTTGTTAATAGTTTTCCTTCGTAAAAATGTATTTGATATCAACATAAATTATATCTCTTAAAAGTTTATATACAAATACTGTAGATATAAGGCTAAGCCAAATCTGTGCAATAAATGTTAATTTGTAAGTGTATATTGTAATTTTTCTATTAAATAAAGAAATTAATTAATTAAAAAAGTTCATCAGAACTATTTTCTCAAATTGAATAAATGCTTAAGATTCAAAAAATGAACGATATCCTGTAACTTATGCTTTAGAAGTAATGAAGAGTGATATTTTAAAAGTTTTGAAAAATCAAGAAAAACAGATTTTGTTTGACATTTAATTGAAACTAGCTGGCCAGTCATTTGCATTTCTTCAGTCTAAATATTTATGACGACGCAATCTGTGCATTTTTGCATTATGTTTATTTTTTAACACTACAGCATTTCCAATTTTAATTCAGAATTTATCAAATAATTTTAAAATTGTGTAAAAATTATTCCAAATTGCCCAAAAAAGTTTTAAAATTGTGCAAAAATTATTTAAAATTGTTTAAAAATATTTTTAAAATTGTCTAAAAATGTTTCAAAATTGTACAACCAGTTTTTAAATTATCCAAAAATATTTTAAAATTTGTCTAAACATTCATTAAAATTTTTGAAAAATGTTTCAAAAAATGTTTTCACTAATGCAGAATTATTTATTTGTTTTAATAAAGAGTATTTGTAAATCAATGCATACATTTCGCTTCTTTATTTTTCGGCATTCTTGTGAAATAAATTTTCATCAAAGCTTAAATACCACAAAGTATATGAACATTTTCCACTCATGCATCAGAATACCTAATCATTGTATTATCATTGTTCCTTAGAGTAAAGTATGAGTAATGCCAGTAGCTACATTTGAATACTTCCATCCTATGACACGCTAATGTTAAATTCATCGATGAAACCATCAGAAAAGAAGTGATGCCTTTGCCATAGTAGTGATGCTTTTATTGCTTCTTTGGCAGCTTCATTTTTGCTGGGTTTTTTCACAAGTCATTTGCTAAGTGTTGTATCGTATAGAAAGAGTTGTTAAAATTTAATTTTTAAAAAATACAACAACAGATGATAGTACGATACAACGCTTGTACGTATGAAAAGTGTGTTAGGTTTAAGTGTACTAACAAAAAGAAAACCAAACAGAAAATCAACATTATAGTAAAATATAAATTTTAAAAGCTCTGTTTTTTTTATACGACAGTACTATGTACACCTTGTGAACTCCTTTAGTATTTTAAATATAAGAAAATTTTTAAAAATTTTCGCCAGAAAGCTGGAAAAATTTGATATTCAAAAAGGAAAAATATCTCCTTTAACGACCTTCTCAAACCGCTAAAAGACTAAAATTTTAAATATATATTCTCAGAATTTCGATAGGATGGTGGTAAAAATTGGGATTAGAAATGGGAAATGTCTAACAATTAACGCTCTAGAAACCTGAATTTAAAAACGTGTGTTTCCTTGCAGTATTAGCTAATTTACATTAAAGACACTTTTTATAATTTTTGCTGGGTTTGCTGGAGATTGAAAAGGGAAAAGTCTCTCTCATAGCGGCCCGCCCAAATCGCTTTGGTTAGAAAACTGAAATTTTATTGGCGTAGTCACCAAGAAGGTACTTTTATTAATTTTTGCCAGGAACATGGAAAAATGGGATTTCGATAGGTTCATAGCATCGTTCTAAACGACCGATCCAATTTTTTTTTGGCTGAAATAATGAAATTTAAAATATATGTTCCTTGGCGTATGAGTTAATTTACTGTAGATACACTTTTTAAATACCAAGTTTTAATATACAATTTTACAATGGGTTAATACCTTACCAAAACAAAAAATAAATAAAATTTTATATACGAATAGAAAAAAAAAAAAAACACATAAAATTCATAACACAAATAAACAACACTTACCCGACATGGTAGATATGCGTGTGTACCAATTTGTGTTGTAACATTTGTTGTAGCATAACCATCTAAATATGGTTCAACGAATGCTGATGTTGAGGCTGCTGACACAAATGTTTCTAATGATGGCGCCTCTGCTTGTACCAGTGCTGAGGTTACTGATGATGACGTATATACTGGGGCAGAGGAAGATATTAAAGATGGAGACACTAAAATAATATTACTGTTAAAACTTAAACTACTGCTACTGCCACTGTTACTGCTGCCGCTGCTACTACTACTGCTGCCGTCGTCAGCACTACCTCCTGTGTTGTCATTACTATTTGTATATTGTTGTGGTAGTGTTATATCAAAAGTTTTGATGACATTGGCATGACTGGTGGCTGTAGGTTATGAACATTAGCAACCCAGATTTTTTATTTTTTTTTAAATGGGAACATGAAAAGAGAAGTAAAGAAAACAAATAAATATTAATATTTCTCTTTGAGAATACTTTAAATATTATTACTGGAATAAAATTTTAATTATATTTATGTATTTGGCCTTGTGCGAAAGGGCTTAATTTATTCTAAACTAAGGCTGGTTAAATACTGAATGAGTTATTTATTAGTTAACACTTTAACTTATTGTTCCTTTGTATATAATGTTTTGAAATTTAATTGTGTTTTACAGTTATATAGTTAATTTCAATTACTTTTCAGCGCAAATGAAAGATATTCGATTTTTTTTTTAAATTTTACACAAACATTTATATCTTAATTTAATTGGTATTAAGTGTAGCTAGTTTCAGTATAAATTATATCAGTACATCTATTGTTATAAATCCTTCTCAAACGAATTGGATTTATATGGTGTGGAACTGGGTCCAATGTTATCCAATATCCTTCAAATTTAGGCGCATGATATACAGTCCTATTTAAAACATAGATTTCAAAAAGATATCTACAAATTTGCAAATCTAAATACCAGTGACCTTTTGATAGGAGGAAGGACTGAATATCCACCAACTACCACCAAAATCAATAGGGCTCATATTGGGCTGGAAACCTATGTATGAAATCTACTCCAAAATAATTCTGAGTCAATTGGTATACTTTAAGGTACACTCTAAAAAATGTTTGTAAAATTACTACTATAAAATGGGTAAAGTTTTATGTAATATTACGAAAATTCGGTAAATATAAACACCAAATGCGTAAAACTTTTTTGCAAACACTTTGATATACAATAATACACACATGAAGTATTTTTAGACACTATGTGTTTACAATTAGACACATTGTACCTAAAATTATAATTATTTTGTTGAATAAAAATTTTACGCACAATGTTTGTAAATATACTAACTTATAGTAGTAAAAAAAATATGAGATTTTTAAATTATTTTCAGTTCCTGGCGATATGATGAAAATGTTGGAAGAAAAATGAAAACTTATGCAAACGATTGAATGCGTTTGCGAACGTTATTCTAGATGAACTACTGCTAATTTTTTAAGTCTCAGGAATCAACCAGTAACAGAAAGTTCTATTGAATAGGCTTCTGTAACCGATTAATATAAACATCTAGAGGTAAGGGTTGAAATTATTATTTCTTATACATGTTATTTGTATCTTTTTACAGTTTGGAAAAACATTGGACGACATAAAGGAGGAAGTCCCAACCAATACCAATACTTCATTGATGATTTTATTAGTGAGCTTTGGCATACACATGTGGCCACATCCATTTGTGAAAAAAGTAATGTGTTTTGATGTGCCAATAGTTGTCAATAGTTGGGTACATCTACATTTAAAGTCTGCAATGTAAAAATATGATCGGCACATCACATGTGACAAGTTAAAAACGTGATGTACCGGGGATATTTAAATGTGAAATGTGCTAAGACTACTGCAACATGCGGATGTGGCTACATCAGATTACCCTGTTCGTAAATATCTTTTCCCGCTAAAATTAAAATATACTATGATGAAATAAGCCTTGCGATTACGCTGTATAACACATGTTTTTTTTTTTTTTTAATTGCTCTTCAAAACTAACTCGAAGTTATAAGTTTCGCACGAAGTTATAAGTTTTGTTTCTCACGAATGAACAATAAGAACAAAAATTAGTTATGTGCAAAATTCTACATATTTTTAACATGTTTTTACTTTTTTTAACGTAATTTGGTTAGATGCAAACTCATAAATATTAATAAAACATATTAATATAACTCATATTAAAATTAAATTTATTGTTTTTATTACAAAAAAATTTGGCTGCTCGTGGTGGTTTACGCATACACGCATTTTTAGGGGATTTTTACGCATTTAAAATTAGTTTTAAGCATTTTATGTGTACATTACAGATAAAACGTGTTTCTTTACGCACAAATTTGGTAAATTTACTTTTTAATTTAATATATTTATTTATTTTTTACGCACTTCCGATGTAATTTTACGCATTTTGTGTCCACCAACTTACGCATAATGTGTGTATTTTTTTCATTTACACACATAGAGTAAATTTACCCAACTTATAGTAGGAGTACAGTTTCCTACTATAAGTTGAGTAAATTTCAACAGAAATTAATTTGAGTGTAGGTAGGTCTTAGTCCGATATTTTTTTTTTTTTTTGGCAAATTACAAACTTTAGCAAGAACTCATGAAACCTTGACCACGTAGGGGTATTGAGTAACATATAAATTTTAAAAAGAAACAACATTCTTTCTACCTAAAAAATGAATTGCAGTAGTCCTTTTGTCAGGAAGGTGAAACAGATAAATCATCACTGCTACATTTTTTATACACACATTTTGCGAGAAAAATACATGTTGGGAAAGGGTTGAAGCAGCATAAATACTTATAAGGAATTAAATTTATAGCTGTTATTTTAATGGAAAAATTTGAGGCTACTTTGGAAATTTAAGTGGTTACAATTGGGGTTCAAAAATTGGTTCTTTTTTCAATTATACTCTCCACATGTGTGATGATGGTATAATCAGTTACATCAGCGGTAAAAAAATACTATGTAAAGTTTCCTCTAAATTTTCCACAAAAATTTGCATATTTTTAAAGCAATTAAGCCCCTACGGGAAATGAAGGGCCGATTGATCCAAGGTGATAAATCTGTAATAAATAAATGAGGGACATGTCACAAAGCTGGTGTAAAATATAATTCAGTGTGTGAAAAAGTGGTAATTGCTGTAAAATTACCAGTGTCCCAAATATTGAAATGCTGGCAGGACATTGACTGGTTCTTTCTGGATATCATGTAACTAAAGAGAAATAAACATAACACGAATGTGGACTAAAAATATTAGGACTGTTATAGTTGAAATAATGACAAAACACGGAACTAGTTCAACAAATTTTGCCGTGTATAAAAGAATCTCAATCGTTGGCGAAAACCCCAATTCCACGACTCTTGCAAAGCTGACATAACTGTTTAGATAGTTACATATAACTGCATTAGTTCAATGTGCATTAGTGTCAATGACAGGCAAATCAAGCTGTCCACGACTGGCTAATAGGTATCACAACACTTATGGGTTTGTTAAGAAACACTTAGGAGGGATGTTATCCCTAATAATCCAAAATTTGTTATTGAAATTTTCGATCGACGGCTCTTTTCCCTTAACATTGTTAAAATTTTATTGCAAAATTCATCAAATTAAAATATACAGAAATTATTTTTCACTTAGCGCCATTAGGGACACTGTTTCATTTACACGGCTATATAATTGAAAATGGCTGTTTATTTAATAAAGTGGGATATGATTTAATTTAATTTATATTAAATTACTTTCATTTCGTGAAATATATATTAATTTTACCAATTTTTGTTGGAATGATTTGTTAAAAATGATTCATCGATTAATATTAATTCAAAACTTCTAACGATCACAAAAATTGCATAAGTGTCAAAAATTCGCCAAATTTTAAACTGAAAGTCGCTTAAACACTCCACCCTAGCTCAGCCTATTTTTAAATAAATTAGAATTCAGCTTGTCTATGCGATAGTTGCCTGTGTGTAAAATTTTATATAAACCCCATGAATCACCAAACAATTTTCAATATATCCCACTATGTAGTTAGCGCGGTTTTGATACTATTCTAACCAATATCTTCATGTTTGTTATTATAAAGATTAACATATCTATACAACCCGTAAAATTATAGCGATTTTTTTAAATATTAAATTTTTTAAATGTTCAAATAGTAATTTTTAAAGGGGCTTCTATTGTATTTTATCAAAATGTGTTTGCGAAAGGTTAAACTAACATTTTCTGACGAGAATCCTCAATACGCCTCGAATGCATTTATGTAATGATATTCAAGTCAAGTTTAATTCATTTTAAAAAAGTGAATTACAAACTAACTCTTTATCCTTCTTATTAATAATAAAAAGTTGGCAGCCACTTATGTTTTTGGCTGTAGAAAACCTGATACTGACTTGAAAGTCTAAACATTTTTCTAAATCAAAGGAATTTTCTGCAGGATAAGAACAACTAAAATTTCGAGAACTTCTATTGGGTAATATGTTTGAAATCAAAAAATAAACCCATAACGGTCTTTTTGAATTCGCACTACTTCGATAAGATCTAACGTTTTTGATTTGCGAAACATTAATTTTTAATTTGTTTAAAGTACTCGATTTTTATAAAAACATTGATTTATTAGGAGTAAATTTAATTTGCATCTGCAAATTTTTATTCGCACAATGAAAAAATTGTGAAAACTTTTTTAATAAACATTGCAGGTAAATTCAGTGACTGGACCTTATGGAATCATTCTGAAACCCGTTCTTAATATGAAACACGCGGAAGAAATTTTCACAGGTTACATGCTAACTAATTTTCGTTTGCTCTATGACATATTCATTTGCAATAGTCAAGTGATATGTAACGAATCTTTTCATTCCCTACAAGTTCTGCAACATAACACATTGTGATTGATATGTAACCAGTTTTTTTATTAATTATTTGTCCTCAGTCCTGTGGTATGTACATTTGAGCCAGTCATGAGACTAGTTATGTGTAAGATAATTCTATCCCGTTCTGTTGCGCATTCTCTTACACCAATGCAGTGATATGGTACCCTACACAAGGTCAGATATATGTCACAAGTAGCTTAAAAGGTAGAAATTGCCACCTCCTATGACAAGCGCATGTTTAAGTTACCGGTTGCTTTCATATAAGAGAACCAACTCGAGGACCGGTTTCTGCAACAAAGTGCCGGTCACGTGACTAACTCTGTGACTGGTCTATTTCCCGTAGGGACATTAGAGGATGCTAATATATTTTATCAGACTAATATCAGATCAGTAAAATCGGTATTCGGAAGGCAAAACAAATGGGACTAAAATAGGAGCCATTGTACAAAATGTGAAATAAAATCCAATTGAAAATGTTGTTAAAAAAACCGAACAGCCGGAAAAAAGGGGTCAATTGGGAATTGAGACCTGTTCCGTTATAGTTGATAACTGGACCGGTTCCGAAATTCATATCACGAGCTAGGTAAAAAGAGGACCGGTTCCTAAAGTGCGTACCACGTGACCGGTCTAAAGGTTATTACATGTTCTTTTGCGATGGTTCTGTGATATGTGCTTTTGGGTTAGTTGTGTGACATGTTATTTTAGACCAGTCCTGTGACATGTCACAGAGGGCAATTGACCCCCTCCTCGGACAAGCCCAGGCAAAAGTAACCGGATCCTTTCACGTAAAAAAAACGGTCCCGTGACTGGTCAATATCACAACGAACCGATCAAGTGACGTGTTCTGGAATAGGTAAAATGCATAGAACACTACATGCAAATTCAATATATAGAAGAGTTCCATGAAGAAAACGTATATATCAAAAATTAATCAAGTCAGTATTTTGCAAAAATCCATAAAAATAATCCCATTACAATCTGAAACAATTTGAAACTTATCTGCTAGAGCAAATTTGAATTTTTTAGTAAGAAAAACCAAAAGTTTTGATATGCAAATATTATGAATTTACCAAAATGTACTATCCGCAGTCAAGCACAGTGGTGCTTCAGTCACACCACCTTAATCCCACTAAACATTTGTGGTGCTCTCAGCCACACCACCTTAATCCCACTGAACATTTGTGGGAACATCAGAAAAGACTCCCAAATAGTTAAACCATAAAAGCGATAAAAAACTATAACTTGTTCGATAAAATTCTGGAACCTTTTTCATTAAAATTACAATCATAGAATTTCGAGTGTATGGAAAATTCGACTATACGCATACATACAACGGATTGTGTTTATGATATTTAAGAACCCATTCATAAAATAATGCAAGTTTTAATAACCAGAAAGAAATGTCTTTAACAGAAAAATATCTATATAATAAAAATGAAGCTTTAAATTAATATTAAGAGATAGTTACTATTTTCTCATCTAACAAAATTTTCTCTATGTAGTCAAAATAAATTTAAATTTAGTGTAAAAAAGCAACATAATAAATAATACACTCCATTAAAATGAATATTTAGTTGGTAATGATTTGGGTAATCAGCAGTTTAGTGTATTTTTTTCCAGTCTAATATTTTTCAAATTGCTTATTAATTGCTATTTCAACAAATCAGCTTGAATAATAGTGATTTTTTGTACGAAAAAATACTGTACAAAAGTAGCGTTAAATAATACACTAATTGAAGTTTTTCACAGTTGTTGAATTCTGGTTTGCTTTTGGTTCTCGTAAATATGAAAACCATCATTAGCAATTAAATAGGTGGTTATAAACATCATTTACAGAACTCATCATGTTTTAATGAAGCCTATTCATTTTGTATGCAAACGAACAAACATACTCCCGCACAAACAGAAATGAAAAAGAAGAACTCTTGCAAAAAGAATCCCGTACGTAAAATCATGTTATTTTTTTTTGTTGTTGTTAAAGTTAATAAATGAATATCAAACTTCAATAAAACATACGGCTTTCACACTTTAACAATTTCTTGCTTCCTTCACTATTTTTTTTTTTTTGTTTTTTTTTTTTTTGGTTTAAGTGATGATTAATTTAAAATTTCTAATGACTGACATTTGACTGAGTGACTGACATGTTGGAGTTTTACCATAAAACTGTATAAAAGGAATAGCGAAACCATCAAACACAGAAGTTTTAAAAAAAATTATTTTTCCGAAATTTAAAGACTTTAAGAAATTTATCGTCGCTTTGCGATGAAATATTTATATCTGGCAATTTAAGCTAAATATAGAAAAAAAATCTTATTTATGACATAATAAAGAAAGTTTTAGTGATTAGGGTAAACCATAAACCATAACGAAATTTAATGCATAAAAAAATTATACTACCGTTATTACTCGGATATGGGACACTTCAAAAAAGCGCAAAAAAATGTGTCGGATAAGTAAAAAAATGTTCTACAAATATGAATTGATTGAGTAATGCTAAAGTTTTCATTTCCAATGCTAAAGTTTGCCATTCTTTTAAAACCTGAATTGTGTGAAAGTTTATTGTCAAAAATTTTACAAAAATTAATCATTTATAAATTTAAATTTAATTTTAAAATCATTTTTAATAGTGAAGTTTGTATTTTATAGTTGGTCTTTTTTAATACTTATAAGTATAAAAATATATTTTTAGCCTGGTTCGAGATCATCTTTTGTTTATTTAGTACTCATGGAGAGTACACAGAAAAAGTTGTTTAGACACTAGCTGAATGGAATGCATTTTCTGGCCACTTACGATATTCGTTAACATTCTTCGTGCCCTTAAAAACGCTAATTGGAAATATCAAAGGAAAAAAATATTTATGCTAACATCCAGTTTACTTTTTATAGAGTTTAGATGCAATTTACTTACAATGTTTGTGTTTTTTTGCATTCTCCTTTTATCAGCAATTAGCTAACATTTTTTATGTTAGCATGTGTTTATTGTTTTTACATATGTTCAAACAATTATTCTAACCGCAACAAGTTATATTTAATTGTGAAGTTTTTATTTTATAGTTGATCTCTTTTAATGCTTTTCTTTAATACTTTTCATACATATAGAAAATGCATTTTTCGTCTGGTTCGAAAAATTTTTTTTTAAGTGTCAGGGGCACGAAGAATGTTGATGAAGGTCTTAGCGGAACAGAAAATGCATTCCATTCAGCTTGTGTCTAATAAACTTTTCTATGTATTCTTCATAATTAATTAATAAAAGTACATTTTCATACATATAAACAATTTTTAATTTTTTATAATTTTTTATACTCTTGTATCTTAACATTATTTTCCCAGTGCTGTTAAAAATACTAGATCTTGTTGCACTGATATGCTAAATAAAAAAAATAACAAAATATTTTAAATTGCAGATAATTTTTAAAAAACTTGTCTGGAAAAATTCTAAAATTTATATACAATTTTTTGTTTTAATTTCGTACAATATTTAATTTCAAGCGATAATTAATCCTTAAACTGTACACGGATGTGAATTTGCACCCATGAATATCTAACAACACTATAATTCATTTTAGAATTATATATAATTATATCGGAAATTTTCAACAAGAAGTTAAAAATTTAAACTAGAATCATATATGAAAATGAAATGAAATCATATATGAAATTAAGTATATATGATATGGAATAGAGTATTCAAAAACCGGTCAACCGGTTTCTTTTTTTTTTAAAACCGATCGGTTTCGAATATTTTGTAAATTCGAAGAAAACCGAAAACCGGTCTTTTTTGTTCGGCAAACCGGTTTTTTTATTACATCACCAACTGGGTTACTTGGTCTCTTTTCCTTTTTCCGAACACTTTCATAATAGTTTTCTTGGCTATGAAGATTTAGATGTAAGTCTGATAGATTCCGATGGAGACCTAACTTTTAATATTCCAAATTCAAATAGTTTAATTTCTGATCTAAATAACACAATATACAGTATTAAAAATCCTAAAAAAGTGACTGTACCTAATCATTCATCATTATATGATGATTTCATATATCTTGATAAATGCGACAAAAGAACGGAAAAGTTGGAAAATTTATATAATTGTCTTTTGACTATTAGTGAAAAAGTATTTTCAACTTCTAGCTTTATCAAAAGCAAACAAAAAAATCGACTTAAAACGAAACATTTAAATTGCATATTATTTCTAAAATATTATTTTAGAAGTGAAAAATAGATTTTCTTTTTACATATTAAAAATGTAATATTAAAAAAACTTATTTAATGACAAACGTTTTAAACGTTCAAATTACTAACGTACTTATTTTACACAATTTACAAACTTAATGATCTCTATTCATTTGTTATGAATATAGTTTTATAATATTAATTTTTAAGATATTATGATAAAAAATATTAAAACCAACAAATAAAATGTTGAAATGAAATACAATAAAAAAAAATTATAAAATATTTTTTTCAAAGAATGTATTTTTTATTTTTATTACTTTATATATTAAATTTCTTTTTTTTTTGTTTGAATTTAAAACAATTAACAAATTATATAAGCTTTTTATTCAAAAAAAAAAAAACCGAAAAAACCGGTTGACCGGTTTTTTCTGCAAAAACCGAAACCGGTTTTTTTAAAATTCGATTTTTCGAAGAAAACCTAAACCGGTTTTTCCACAAGGCCGGTTTTTTGAATACTCTAATATGGAACAATATAGCCCATATATATTATTTCGAAATATGATATATGACACATGAAATTATACGTTCTGTATGTTAGAAATTTTTAAAGTAAAATTTGCTATTTAAGTAAAATTTTATTGAAAATTCCTACCAAATACTGAGTGTACTAATGTTTTTTTAATGTGCTGTCGCCTTGGAAAAAAATAGCTTCAGTGCCATTTAAATATCCCAAATTTCCATCCCTGGTAATATATAAATGTACCATACACACATACATGTTTAACTAATGACATATAACATGTTTCTTTGAACTTGCCAATGTTTTCAGGCTCTGCAAAACAATCTAGCCAGCCGTAAACCAAGCAACCTTTTTGTCATGGCACTATACATATGTACTATGGCTAAAGGCCTAAGGTTATGCTGAACACAAGTAACTATACATACATACACACCAATATACATACACTATTTGTGTCATACTAAAGGTGAGATTTCACTTACACACAACATGAGTAAGTGAGGTTATGTTAAACATTTGTTATGTATTTTTTCAATATGTATTTGAAAAAAAAACAGGAACCAATATTCCCAACAAGAAACATATGCATACATAAAGCATTTACTCATATACAGTCAGAGTTGGGCCAAAATCATTACTATTACTACTGATACTATTAATGTTCATATCCATAAATAAGTGTTATCCTTTTGATTATTTTTTTGATTGTCAAAGGCAAAGCTTTTAATTTTAATGCTTATACTTATGTGTACCTTGGCCTTGCTTATGTGTATTTTAAAAATAAAATTTATTACGCCGTAAACTGTGCTAGAACTGACGACCTTCCATTTCCTATGACATTGCTTTACCTCTAGGCTGTACTGTATTAGATTTGTTAACTGTATAGTTTTTGTTTAAAAATAACAATGCAGCTACAATAGAAAATATGTTGTGTTTTTAAATTTTAATGAATATAAAGAATTTATTTTAAAAAAATATATAAAAAAAGTTTATGTGTTTGAACTCAGAACCCTAAGGCTAGCAGGTTGTGTCTCTAGCCACTGCACCACAGCCACTTACATTAAGTTGTTGTCTATTCACAATATATTTTCCGTTACCGACTGCAGTTTATATAAAAAATAATACGTAAGAGTTTTTTTTTAATTGAGTAATCAACTGAAATTCATAGAAATATATTTTTTCACTATTTAAATCAGTCATTCAAAAAATACACTATAAAAAATAAAGACTTTCAGTAGGACTTGGTACAAATTCAAATAATTCCTTTTTGTTTTTTTTAGCAAAAAAGTTGGTTTAGTAAATACAAAATTATTTCAATACAAATTACAGAAATTATTCAAACACGCGTACAGCCATGGAAAGTAGAAATATATGCCTCTGTTTTGTAATTACAAAAGGAAGGAAATGTCCGTAGTGAAATTGTACTGATTCACTATGACTTTGTCGCCAGTACTACTGACTAATTATACCCCCGACATTGGAACCAAAGATTCACAAGTACATTTTATTAATTCTGGTCTACACTTCAAAAAACTGCACAAAATCTTCCACAGACTCAGGAAAATCTGCATCAGGATCCAAAAAAATCTCTGGAGTTACAACTTTCACTAAAAATTGTTGCCTCTTATTCGTTATTTTTATACAAAATTGATTATTTTTTCACAAGTCTTTTGTAATTTCCTTTGCTCATTATAAGTTTTATTCAAATTATACATATATTTACCTTTTAAATTCACTTTTGTTTATATTTGTATTAAAAACTTTAATTTTGCATGCAGCAATGCATATGTATTTTCAAAAAAATGAAACGATAAAAAAAAGGAATGTAAAAATTGTGGACGCTTTGATGACATGTCAGCAAAAAGACATCCAAAATAGTCGACAAAAGTGATGACTTGGAGACACTTGTCCCCAGGCTTCCTACAGAGCACATATTTACAAATAAAAAAACTTTCGATGTGAAAAACAATCCACAAAAATCGTTTTTCTAACGTTTTGTCAATTAAAAATTTATGGTGATTTTCGACGACTTTCGATTGTTTTTACTACTAGTTGTCGATTATTAAACAATGATTGAAAATAAACAAAAATATACAATAATACATTTAAAAATTTTGTTATAGTAATAAAAACTTCGATTGCGAATTTTAATATTTTTTTCTAATTACCAAAATTATGGAAATTAATGATTGATAAACAATGTGACATTATACTAAAATTGAGTGGAAAAACTTATATTTTACATAGAGCATTAGTTTATATGGTAACAGAACTAATATTAGAATTGTGCTGCAAATATTCTGTTCAATTTACAAAATCTTCGATAAATTGTTGGCAGTAAAGGTAATGTAGAAGGTAATATTTTTTTAATATTAATAAGAAAATAATAATATATTGGCTGAAGTCACATTGTTTCAGTTAATTTTATATATTTTCTATTTTGCCTGCAAACATTAACTACAGTTACAGTCCAAATACCATGTCTGATATAAAAAAATTTAAAAATTTTCCAAGGAAGCGTTTAATGCCCACAAATATCAGCGTAGATCTGATAGAATTATTAATATGAATACATTACTCAAATAAATATTTTCAAAATGTAATTGATATCGCTTAGGTCTGATATCTGGTCTTTTGATATAATGTCCTGGCGACATTATATCAAATTTAGGTGACCTTAGTGGAACGAGCTGGAGGAGACTGAAGAATTTTGTTTATATGACGGAGTTCCTGGAAAAGATAGGGGCTGAAAGCATAGCGGCATGAGAGCCCACAATAAGCCGATTTTCAGGTTTAAGTGTATATTATATTTTTTTGCCATGAATTAATTAGGAAGATACTTCCGATTCCTCTTTATCGATCTAACTTAATCATTGTATTTTTATTTATTTTTTTTTTCATGCCAGCATTCAAACCCTAGCTGTCAGATTGTCAGACGAAAGCTTCTGCCTCCAAGCCAACGTTGATATCCAAAAACCTAAATGAATAGCAACGGCTTGCTAGCTGTTGAGCTGTTGGTTGCGCAAATATGACGGTACTAGCTAAAAGCTTTTTGGAAATTATTTGACAACGTTGGAAAACAATAAATGTGGACTTAAAAAGGCTTTTTCTCAAACAAAAGATCAATTTCATGAAAAAAAAATATTAAAAATTAGCAAAAATTAAAAAAAAAAAACAAATATGCCAGTAACCAGACTTAAACTTAAGTTTATAAAAAACAAATACAGGCAAAAGTCTTTTTGCAAATACTTATAAACCATCTAAATAAGTTTTATTCCAGTAGTTAATTTTTTTATTACTCCCAACTCTGTACAAAATAGCATCTACAATTACATGTTGTATAAAAAAAATACGTAATCTTAAAAAGACAGTTTCGATATTTTTACAATATGTTAAAAAAATACATTGAATGGACGATAATTATTTTAAATTTGTATAAAAAAATTTGAATAAAAAAATTTGTAAATATTCAGTAAATTTGGATCTACTTAATAATAATGCATATGAATTTCAGCTAAAATTTAATAACTTCCTTTTAATTACAAATTTTGACTATTTTTTTATCATAGTTCAAATATTCATTTGTATGTGTATCACAACCTTGTATATAACTTGATATAGTCGTATGTCAAGTGTTCATTTTTTGTATTGTAATATATTCCGAAACTATCTTTGTACGAATTTACATAAAAAATGTCTAAATAGTATAACGATACTGAACAGTATATGCACACACACACACACAGATACAATGTTACAAATGTCAAACCAATTAAACTGATGTACGAGTTGAACGTTATTCTGAGAACTGTGATGGTGTTTGTGCAAAAAGCCAAAAGACAGTTTTTTGCTGATTTATTGTGCACATATGATTTTTTTCCTGTATTTTTTACAAGTGTTGGAATATCAAACTAAACATTTATGATTGTTTTTAATTGAACTACAATTTACAAAACAAAATGTGTTGTGTATTTAAAACGTTTTAAAATGATTTAATATATGAGAAACTTTAAATATTTTCAAGACTTTGATAAAAAAAATTAAAAAATATTGTTTATAAAAAAATATTTTTTAATTTAAATTTTCTTTCCCTAATATATTTAAAATTTATGACTTTTTGCGAGTACGTAAAAGAGGGGAAAAGAGTCTCCGTTAACGGCATGCCATAATTGGTGGAGCTATCAACATAAAATTATTATGAAGTTTTCTCCTCCATGTAGATAATAGTTAAGAAGGGATTTTTGCAATGGGAGGGCAAAAAAGAGGAAAATTATCCTCCTTGGCGGCCTGCTAAAACCGCTGGAGCTAGGAGTTTCAAATTTGGTCTAAGGGTTCCTCATCCATCGTAGACATGAGCTACTAAATGATCCAAAAATATAAACACGACAACTTCGCCCAATTCTTGGACAATTTTTATACAAATTATACAAAATAATAAATACTGTAAATTTAACATTGATTTGTTTTTACTTTTTTTATAGGGGACAATTGGGTTTATAATCCATTGACTCAGATTACTTTTTTTAAATGATACAGCGATGCCTTTTATACGTTGGTCTGTCCTTCTGTTTATGTATACTCGTTTCACTTTGCCAGTCGGACATATCGTACAAAGCCATTTTATTTCATGAAGTTGGTTCACTCTCATATAAGTCCGGGGTTTTGAGTTTTTTCATTTTTTTTTTATTATGTCGGTCAAGTTATTGTCGGTCAAGTTATTTTTACTGCACTTTTCATCGCTTTTGCACAGTTGTCGAATATTTTCTTAAAGAGCTTCCAGAGCCTGTGGCTAGTTCACATAGACCAGTGAAATCAAAAACCCACCGTGTCGTCGAAAAAATAAGAAGCATTGACACCTCCGCCGTAATTGGCGGCAAATGGGTCTCGTTGGATACAAGGGTGGATCAATAAGCCCGTGACTTTTTGAAATTTCCTTTCAAGTACCACCTGATAATAGTCTACTGTAAAATTTTGAGCATGTTCCGTCATTTAGTTTGCGTTTAACAGCAGGAGCTAAATCCCGAGCCATTTCTTTAGGTTTGGAAATAGGAAATAGTCACTGGAGGCTGAATCGAGAGAATAAGGCGAATGAGGGGGCAATTCGTAGTCTACTTCACGGATTTTTGCCATGAGAACTAAGCTGTCAGACGATTCCATTGGTGGTCGATTGTGAGCAAACGCGGCAGCCATCTTGCGGAAAGCTTTCTTATACCCAAGTGATCGTTCAGAATTGAAACCACTGAGCCACGTGAGATGCCTATGTCTTCCACAATCTATCGCACATTCAATCTCCGATCGGCCAACACCATATCGTGAATTTTGTCAATTTTTTTGGGTGTAGAGACCTCAATTGGGCGCCCAGAACGTCCGTGCTTGTAAGGCCACAACGGAAGTCAGTAAACCACTTTTTTACCATTTTAAATCGATAGTACAGGGTCCCCACAGTATTTATCAAGCTTTTCCTTGGTTTGATTGACGGTTTTTTTTTTTTTTTTGCAAAAAAGATGTTTAATCAGCACTCGAAATTTACTTTTTCCACTTCTAAAAAAAGCCACGAGATTGTATGTTTTGAACAGCTGTTAAACATAAAGTAAATGACGGAACTTGCTCAAAATATGACAGAAGTCTATTAAAAGGTGATACTTGCTGGGAGCAGTATTGCGTTTTATGTAACTACAGGAGAAGTTCGAAAAGTCACTGACTTATTGATATGCCCTCGTATGATAAAAAACAGAGCCGAGTATTCCGTATTATTCCGCATTATGCAGGAGTATAACGTTCCATGACTTATCGACGTGAATTCTGTGTATACAAAGAAATATTTTATCAGATTTAATTAAAATTCGTTTTTTATGACTGAAATCGGTTGAGGCATTTGAATGTTGGTTTCCACAATAAAATTGTGTATTTTCTTATTGGTATACAAGTTAAATTTTCGATTTTTTTTGCTTTCAAAATGCATTTATTATAATAACAAAATGAATTGTGACATTATTCAAAGCATTGTACATCGTTAGACACTACTTTTTCCCAAAAAGTAGTGGTTGCTCCGGTTTTGAGGTAAAGAATGAATCAAGCCATTTTCTGATATGCTGTTCTAAAGTGAAGAGTATTCCAGTAAGGGCGTTCTGCATCGATCGAAACAAATGGTAGTGAGAAGGGCCAATGCTTGGGATATAAGGCGTGTGAGCCAAAACTTCCCATCCACTGTTTTCCAAATGGTTTTTGACCGATCTTGCAACATGTGTCCCAGCGTTGTCATGACGGAAGATTATGGCCTCGTCTCTGGTCGAATATTCTATTAGTTTTTCATTGATTGCTCTCTTCAAACGAATCAATTGTGTTCGGTACAGGTATGGTCGTCTGACCCGATTTCAACAGCACATAATACAAAACATCCTTCGATCCCACCAAATACAGAGCATTATCTAGGCGCCATAGATATTCAGCTTTGGCGCTGACTTGGCTGGTTGGCCGAGCTTTACATATGACTTTTGCGCATGGGGTTACAATACGATGCAAAAACGACTTCTTTTTGTAGTGTTCAAGCAGCATTTCCGACATGCAAAATCTCCTTTCAACGTCTCTCGGCTTCAATTCACATGGGACCAATTTCCTTGCTTTTAAATGAATTCCAATACTTTTAAACGTAGGGAAATGGCTTGTTGTCTGACTCCCAATGATAATGCAAGTTCTTCTTACGTTTGACAACAACCTTCGTCGAGTAATGCTTCCAATTCCTCATCTTCAACTTTTTCGGCAGACCAGGCCTCTCCTTATCTCCTGTGTCAAAATCACCACTTTTGAATCGCGCAAACCATAACCAATGAATTAATTTCCTTTATATTTGATATACGTGTAAGTTACAAAAAAAAAAAAAAAATTTACTTTAAAATTAAATTAAATGTTGCTCATACGTCAACCGTAACCATAAGGTAGTCTAAGAATGATAAAGGAAATCAATAACAAATAAAAAACGAAAATGTATTTTTCTAAAAGGATTTATTTCCTCTAGAGAATTAATGGTAAATTTCTATAGAAATAAAATTAATTTTGTTCTATTCTTCCTTTCAACCACTTTGTCAGTTTCCACTCTCTTGTTGCTCTTCTTTCACAAAAGCATAAAAACGAATGAAGCAGAAACTAAAATCAAATATCAAACTTTACACAACATAAATCCCCATATAGGCCATAAATATTGTAGTTAAGATTTTAAAGCCGAACTACATACAAACAATACATACCAAATATATAAAAAAAGAGATAGATAGACAATGAGACGACCAATATAAATGTATTATGCCATTAGTTACATGTATGTACGTTATCGTGTCCCGACCTAGGATGACCTTACGAATTGGCTCAAGTTATAGCACTTAAACGAATATCGGAATTAAATTCATTTATTTTGTAGGGTACTAAATACGTCAAGGTGGGTGGGTACTTTAAGATATCAGAAATCGTATGTTTGCTTAAAAAAATTATTAGTTAAGTTTGTTTTTTAAAAGTTCAAGTTTTGTATTTGTATGTATATTTGAACAATTTATTGTAATTTGTATTGAAATAATGTTATATTTAAAGAATCAATTTCGATAAAAAAAGAAGGAAAAGGAATAATTTGAATTTATATTTTTAGAAACGGAAAATATAAAATTTTACATTTAACTAGAAATATCAACTTCAATATATACAATATAGTTTGGTTTTTGAATGACTGATTCAAATAGTTAATAAATATTATTTCTTGAACTTCAATAGATTCTTCATTTAAAAACAAACTCTATGTATGGTTTTTTAAATAAACTACAGTCGCTAACGTAAAATATATTATGAGAAATTCGTGATCGTTCACCTACGACTGACCTACAAAACAGTGGCCCAAAAACATTCAACTGATGGTGAATATGTAAAAATATCAGATTTGAATAATTAGATATGACTCAATATATGTAATTAGATTTCATGCCAGATCTGATTATGTATGATAAGATATGGTGAAATTGAATTAGATCTAGTGCCATTTATGTTCACATCTAAAGGGATCTGGAAAATTGAAAGGATATGCTAAATTTATTCTGACCTGGTACTAAATCTAATACCAGATCTATTTCTAAGGAAGCACCACTAAGGAAATTCTTCCTGCTAATTATTATGTTGTTTTCTTTGAAAAAGGGATAGAGGAGAGATAAAGGTAGTAATAGAGGAAGGGCTTGTCATTGCGCGAGATCCCAGCAAAAACAAATGGAAGTGATATTTAAGGAATTCATTTTTCATTAATTCTAATGTATCGTTTAGTTCCGATTTTCCTCTTCTAAGGCAGTTCTTTTTAACAACTTCTAAATATGTGATTTTTAATGACATTTAGCACTTTTTGAATCTATGACGGGACAAATGTGCCAGTTAAATTCCCAGATAGAAGCTAACGGGAGATTGTAAAAATAAGACTAAGGACTGATTACTGATGTCCTATAAAAATCTAAAATACAAATTCAAAATTTATTTGGAAACATAAAAATATCTCATTTTTCACTAAACCATAAAATGGGCTTTAGATGCAATGAAAACCCCTATGTAAAAATCATTGGTTCCGATCTAAATTTTCACAACACAGAATCAAAATCACTGTTTCTTTATTTTTTCTTTTGCTACTGTTTTTTTTTTTTTTTTTGTTGGGATGTTAAATCATAGCACAGTTGGTGTCAGTCTTCTGATGGAGGGTTGGCTAAATTGTGGAAGCTTTTTAATTCATAGCTCTTTTATGTTATTTTATTGAAGTGCTATGGGAACACCGAAGGAAAACTTGGCGATATGTATGAGTTAAGAAAAACACATACACATTGGCGCATAATTATAGTTAAAATAAAATATACTTTAAGAGTTCTAAAGTCGACTTTTCTTAAAAGTATACTTTAGGCATACTATAGACAAGTAAAAGTATACTTTAATCGTTAAAGTCTGCTTTGAAATTAAAACTACCTGAAGTTGAAATATTTGAATTGCAAATTATAAAAAGGAAATTATATCAATAAATAAGATATTTTGCATAACATTTATTTAGATAATAAATTTTTATTAATAAAAATACATTTTTCAATCCTTTTTTTTTATAAAGTTTTTTCCTTTTCACATTTTGCAATCGCAAATCTTTTATTTACACACTTTTAATTTTTTTCGGCAAATATAAAATCAGCTGATCAATGTTGCCATCTGCTTCTTTTACAAAATGTATGCGGGCATTTGGTACATTTGATGTGATAGCCATTTAAAGCCGGTTCAACTTAAAACTGGCTTTAGTTCTGACTATAATAGCAAAATAGATAATAACAAGTTTTTAATTTAAAGTCGTTTTAAAAAAAGCCGACTTTAGTGCGGGACTATGATTACGGGCCATTATTTTTCTAAATTGATGTTGTGGTCGCTGGCAATCGAAATAAAGAAGTATTTTAATTTCGTATTTAATCTGATTATACATTATTAGTATGTCCAGACCAAAGTTTAATACATATGGCATGCCTATACATGATCAGGTCTATGTAGATTTCAAATTTGAGCCCAACTTTGAGAGCAAACTAGGTCTTGTGTAATTTCATCTAATGAGGTCTGGTCATATCTGACCTTAATAAGGTCATTATCTTTAAGTTTTCTACTCATTTTTGAAGATTATACCTGTCGAGTTAGCGCCGTCATTGTTGATGATCATTTGGGTTTTATTACCGCATTTGCCATAGTTCTGAAGAAAATTTTGGGCGGATATTCGTGAGTTCAAAAAAACCTTAAAGAGAAAAGTCTGGAGCGAACAGATCTGACGATCTTGCTGGCCACTGCAAATTGCAAAAACTACTTAAAAGGCGACCCGGACACGCATCCTTCAAAATATCCAGACCTCATCGTCTGGATGTTCTAACATTAAACTTCTCCCGCAATTACAGTGTTGCCATTTATGATAACCCTTATCTTTCACCAACTTTCATCCCTTATCTATCCACTTTACAAAGAAAGCAACACATTAATTATTTGGCAAGAATATCCTAAATTTTGATTCTTTTTCTGTAAATAAAAAGTAATATACAGTTTGTTGGCGTAAAATACAAGTTTTGGCATTTAAATCGCGTGTAGAAACGGAAAAGTTATATTTTCCATATTCAGCTCTTTTATATGCATCATTTAATTTTTTTAAGGGACACCCTAATGTATTTATATATATTGATGAACATTCCTATAAATTGTATGTGTGCCAATTGTAAAAAGGGTTCCATAAATGATACGAGTGTTTTATAATACATGGCTTATTTTTGTTTTTGTTATATTTATTCTGCTAGCATTTAGGCTCCGAAAGAAAGTTATAAAATGCCTAAAACATATGTGGCTTTCCCTACCAACTGCAAAAGTATCAATAACAAACTTACAATATTTGTTGTTTATTTATAAGTAGCTTTCAACCTCGGTATATTTAAAAGAAATTTAACTATTCTCGGAAAAATTTAGTAATAGCGCAACTTATTGATTGTGTAAGAGAAGCTCATTGATGCCCACTGCATTACTTCTAAAGTTAAAATAATGAGTTACTAAAAATGTGTTATACAGCTACTTATATTACATATCAGGTCCTTGCATATTGAATTACTTTTAAAGTGAAAATAATGAGTAACTAGTAATGTGATTTAACTACTTATTTGGCAGTTAAAATCCATTTTTGGTTTTGATATTAATTTTTTTTTTAATTGTTTTCAGTTTTTATTATAAGAAATGTTATTTACCGCTTTCAATAAATTGAATATTTATGCCAAGGATTCCGCGATTGCATCTTGTGGCAGTGTCCATTTTCAGGCAAAGCATTGTGTTTTTGAGTGTGGCTACAATTTCGGCTTTAATGTTATTGTACTTTTCCTCTACCAAGCTCATTATATCTCTAGATGTTACAGCCGGCATATCTAAACCACTAAATATTTGTGCTGTTAGCGTCTTAAAACCTTTTGAATATAGGATAGCCAATGGAAGTTTTTCGGCAGTCACCAGATCGATGCACGCATTTTCGGCTTCGTTTTGTCCCATTGTCACAGAAAACTTGATTTTTTTTTCACTCACTTGGTCATCTGTGTTTTCGGCCAATTCGAGTTTACATTTACTTTTGTATTTGGCTTCCAAATAACGTTTTTATTGCACACATAGCTGCCCGTAAAAGTTGAAGTTAAAAAAATTGCGCGGAGTAAAATTTCGCTATACGAATGATCACTCGTTCATGCCCAGTATACATGCATATTAGGGCTATAACCAAATTTTTTGCAGAAAAAACTTCACGCACCTACATTATTTTCTAAATCAATTCCAAAAATTTTTTTCAACAAGTTATTTTATTTCATATCTTAACAAGTTGTTTAACTTCATTTACAATGGTTATATTATTAAGAAAAAACAAAAACATTACAGCATCCTTTAATTATTATTGTAGGATAAAAATTTGAAGTTTAAAGTACGTGTATATTTGCAAAATGGGTATATATCCTGTTCAGTTTTTATTGCACGTTCTGTACAAATATTACTGATGGTGCGTGATATTTCCAATTGGTATGCCAATTATGATATTTTCAAAAAAAATTTAAAAAGTTATATGCCTATAGTTACATGCGTATGTACCTATGTAAGTTCAAAAGGACTGTTAGTAACAAAATTAATATACATATATCAAAACAAATGCAATTATAACAAATGATTCAAAACAAAATTATTAAGTAAATTATATTATGGGTATTCATGTCGGTATAAATATATATACATATTCGCAAATTGAAAGTTGAGTTTTATTTTGAGCGAAAAAAATAAAAATCATATATAATGATTATTTTTGAGTTTTATTTCTTTTGCTCAAAAATAATGATTATGGCTGATTTTTTTATTATTACTCAAAAATAATCATTACCATTGAAGAAACCTTTGAAAATCAAAAATTTAAAAATCATGACGGATATGCAAAAATTGTCAAAAAAATAATAACAATGGTGCAATAAGTTTTTTTTATGTCTGTTCCAAGTGATTGATTTTTTTATTTACAAAAACGAACAATAATCATTATTTACGGTCCCTGGTTACATATTTACTTTACAAATCGCAAACTCATAAACAAGGGGACACTTTAAAATAAATATAAACAATTAAACCTTAATAAATTTTATGCAAAAACTATTTAAATTTTTATAAAAAGTTTTTCATTCATAACTTGGTAATTATTTTTCTTAACTTAATCATTTAAACTTTTGCAATTTTTTTAAATACGAGTAGTTTAACACATAAATCACTTCAACTCTATTACACAAAAAATTTAAAAAATTGGGTTATTTTATGAAGAAAACTAAACTATTTAAATCAAATGCAAATATAAATGGTTTATATGAAAAAAAGTAAACAAATTGTTTAAATTTTAACAAAACCTACAAAAATTGTAAACATAAATAATTTTATTTTACAACTTGCCCAACCAAGTGAAAATAATTTATTTAAATATATGAAATTACATCAGATGTGTCCAAACTAACGACCCATTATTGCCGAAATGTATGATAATTTAACACAAATTCTATTTTTGACAATTTAGAAGAAACTGTACACGTTGTTTTATTAAGTTAATAGTTTTATTTGACTCTTTTGCAATTATACTTAACATAGAGGTTATTTTTGACAAATCTCACCTGGAATGATCATATTGACTCGATGTCCAGAAAGGCCACCAGGGCGTTATATGCCTGCCAGTAGTTGTTTGGTAGGACATGGGGTTCTACCGGGTATGGTATATTGGTCATTCCATACGCTTCTGCATTACGACTTAGCCGTCACCATAAAATTCTTAACCGACACCATGAATATCTCAGCCGATTTATAGAAACACTTCTAGTTATGGTGCTAGCCCAATTACAGTAATTGTAATATGAGTGTATACATATTTCAATTTTTATCTTAGGCACAAAAAAAAAAAATAAAAAAAAATAAAATATGTATACAATCACATCACAATCACTGTACTTGGACTAGCACAATAACTAAGTGTTTTTTTTAAGTCGGCAAAGGATTTCATGGTGCCGGCTAAGAATTTTATGGTGACGGCTAAGTGGCAACGCAATAGCGAGCCAGCGAGGCAATTCGAAGAACAATATATCGTTTTCGGACCACATTTACTGTTACTAATGGTGTACATCTCGTGAGATGCCGAACAGTGCCAAATTAACCGCTCTGAAGGACGATTATGTACGCCATAAAATGGAAGAAGTGCACGATGAGTTTGAAGAATTGAACAATTATTTTGATTAAAAATTTCAACAATTTGCACGTGTTGCTCTTGTGCAAGTCAATATATAATGAAATTTCGAAGCAAACTAGACAAAAAGCAACTATCAGCTGTTAAATGGGTTGTCAAATAAGGCAGTGATGCCAATTCAAAGTTGTTACACTCTAAAAAAACACCCTTAACTTCTACTAGAAATAAACTTATAAATCGATCACACTACAGTGTTTATATAGTTTGTATTCTGTTTGATTGTCTCTATGCTGATCTGAACATCTTAATAACAGGTTTCTTATTTTTAAACCGAGATATAGTGAAACTATTCAAACTTGGTCATAGAAAAGCTTACAATATGATTATAAGATATACATTTTTTGACCCCACCGAATGTTGGTGCTGTATGCGGCTAACTGTGTTTATAATGCTAATTGAGTTCAACTGAAATATCACTCATGTATCACTTTGCTTTTTACATTTAAATTTAATTGTACATCTTAATATTTAAAGTTGGACATCAGTGTCTAAATGTTGAAAAAAAAAACTTATAAAAAATATACGAAATATTTTATTTAATATTAACCTAAATATAAATTTATATGAATACACCCAAGGAAATATATATACTGCCACTAAAATTCTATTTATATCGCGAAGTGTTAAACAAATGAAAATAAAATGTGTTTAGGTGCCACTACACGCTGAGAAAAAACATGATTAATGAATGGTCACTACGACCATATTTATTCATATTAGCCTAATATGTTAACCCTAATAAATTTATTATAGCCCTAGAATAAATTGAACAAAAATTTTTGGTCTTAAGAATTTTTAAATTCACCATAATAATATTTTATGGTGTTTTACACCATAAATATTTATTTATGTTTGCTACTATAATATATATGTTTTCAACTATACAATTAAAATCATAATATTAGTTGCACACAAAAGTGTATGTTTGTTACAAAAATGTATGTTTGCCTTTAAACACATTCTCTAAATGAGCAAACATTTATTGCCAAAATAAACAGTGTGTGTTTATAAAAAAAAGATTTCTGCCGCGTCATTTTCCGTTCGCCAGCGATAGTTAATAACATGTGTAAATATATAAAATAATAAAAACATTTTTCGGGGAGCAAAACGCCATGCTGCCTTGCAAATTTAATTATATAAATTATTATACGTTTATTGAAACAGGTAAGTAAATTATATACATATAATTAGAAAAATACATACCTAAATACATACATGTATAAATACGTATAAATTTCTTTGTCTATCTTGCAGCCAAAAAAACATACAACATTAAAAACGCCATTGAAATTTTGACGCAGAATTTTGCGATAAGCCCCAAATTTTTTCAATAACAGTTCAACAATATATTAAATACCGTCGATTTCATAATAGAAATTAAAGGTACGTTTGTCTTTGACTTTATGTTACAAGTCTTAAGTGCGGGCTTAGTAATATAAATATAAAATTAAGTGTTGTATAAGTTCGTAAATTTTTTTTTTATAAAAAAAACGAGAAATCAGCACCTTAGGGTTAGGAAAAAACATAAATAATATTATAAATTATTACCAAGAAAGTTTGTTAACAAAAGAAAAATTAAATATTAAATTTACTATATGTACATTAGACCGTACCTCAAAAAAAAAGTTCACCGTACACCCTCAAATATAAAGTATTTTAACAAGAAAATTTCGAAAATGTTTTTTTTTTTTTTTTGGCCGAACGTAGGGGTCGCCATTTTATATTTTTCTTTATATCTTCGCCATTTACCGTCGGATCTTAAAATGTTTGTATATCAATGTTTTTTGCCTCGCGGAGACCGATGTTTTCCTCGAAGGAGCCATTGACCTCAAGTAACCCGTTCTAGTATTAACCCACCACATCTCAGTTGCTACCACCTTAATGAACTACCCTGATATTTTAAAATGAAAGCTCGCAAAAAGGCAATAAACTTTTGCTAGGAAAGTATTCCAATAATTCCAGCGGAACTATTATTTTATTTTTTTTTTTAATTTTTTTTTGTTGCCGAATGTAGGGCATTTTTAATTTTTTTGTCATATCTTCTGTATTTACAGTCGGATCTTAAAGGGTTATATATCAATGTTTTTGTCGCAATGATACCAATTTTTTACATCAAAAATCATTGACCTCAAGCACCCTTTTATGCCACTTAAGGGGTAAAACCTACGTAAAAAGCCTATATATAAAAACTTCCTATTTTTATTTTCTTTATTTACGGAGATGTGTTAACAAAAGATTGGTTTTCACAAGATTTATGAAGGAGTACAAAAAAATAATTTGTTTTTCACAAAGTTTTACAAAATGATAGTATATTTAGTATAGAGGTCCATGGCACGCAGCATTACTTAATAAATTTGTGGTGGATTTCTCTGAAATTTATAATGCATATGGAAAAACTAAATTTTCTATGGATGCGCGTAGGAGTTTTTGATAAGTCAAATACTTTTTGACTTAGAGCTATTTCTTTACGAGTATAAAAAATAGATATTTTGACTTTAACACTTCGCTGTTTTGTCAAAAATTAATATACCCAAAAACTCATACGCTTTTCTTTAGATAATTTGGTAAAATTATAGGCATACGAACCATTGCAAAGGTCTCTGTAAATGGCGTTCCATTCTAACAATGACTCCATTTTTGTAGCCAGTGTTGGTAGGAGTTCCATCGCAACTAATAGCTATTAAGAAAGTCCATATTGAAGTTCTCTTGACTCAAATAATACAGCCAACTTCAATTACGCCAAAATATGATCGATTAAAATTTGTGTTATTTTATAAGTGATCCACGGCACTCAGCATAATTTAACCAATTTCAGGTGGATCGGTCTGAAACATACACTTTATATAGAAAACTAAATTATCTAAAGAAAAGCGTATGAGTTTTTGGGTATATTAATTTTTGACAAAAACAGCGAAGTGTTAAAGTCAAAATATCTATTTTTTATACTCGTAAAGAAACAGCTCTAAGTCAAAAAGTATTTGACTTATCAATAACTCCTACGCGCATCCATAGATAATTTAGTTTTCCATATGCATTATAAATTTCAGAGAAATCCATCAAAAATTGAATTAAGTAATGCTGCCTGCCGTGGACCTCTTTTGTAAATATACTATCATTTTGTAAAACTTTGTGTAAAACAAATATTTTTTTTGTACTCCTTCATAAATCTTGTGAAAACCAATCTTTGTTAACACATCTCCGTAAATAAAGAAAATAAAAAAAGGAAGTTTTATATATATAGGCTTTTTACGTAGGTTTTACCCCTTAAGTAGTTATAAAAGGGTGCTTGAGGTCAATGATTTTCGATGTAACAAATTGGTATCATTGCGACAAAAACATTGATATATAACCCTTTAAGATCCGACTGTAAATACAGAAGATATGACAAAAAAATTAAAAATGCCCTACATTCGGCAACAAAAAAAATTAAAAAAAAAAAAATAAAATAATAGTTCCGCTGGAATTATTGGAATACTTTCCTAGCAAAAGATTATTGCTTTTTTGCGAGCTTTAATTTTAAAATATTAGGGTAGTTCATTAAGGTGGTAGCAACTGAGATCTGGTGGGTTAATACTAGAACGGGTTACTTGAGGTCAAAGGCTCCTTCGAGGAAAACATCGGTCTCCCCGAGACAAAAAACATTGATATACAACACTTTAAGATCCGACGGTAAATGGCGAAGATATAAAGAAAAATGTAAAATGGCGACACCTACGTTCGGCCAAAAAAAAAAAAAACATTTTCGAAATTTTCTTGTTAAAATACTTTATATTTGAGGGTGTACGGTGAACTTTTTTTTTTTTGCCTGTAAGGTGGTACGGTCTAATGTACATGTATATATTAGGATTAGAAAATATCTATAAAATGTTTTAGAAATAGTTTTTCAACGCTCTAAAGGCAAGAACACGGCCTTTGGATACTAAACAGTTTTTGGCTAAATAAAAATTTTTATTGAACCAATAATTTCATACTTTTTTCCTTTAAAAAATCCTTTTGTGACGAATAATATTGAAGCTGGAGGGATATAAATTCAAAGTTTTGCAAATTTGAAAAATTGTAACTTTTTAACTCATACATCCGAAATTTTAACCTCTTAAAATTTCTAGGTGGCCCAAAAGCCGAGATACGTCAATTTTTAATTTATTTTTTATATCAGACATTTTTATATCACGAACATTTTTTGTAGGTGAAGTTTTTAATGTAAATTTATTCTTATTTATGTTTTATTGTTTGCAATAAATGAAAAACTTAATAATGTGATATGTGTTTCTTTAAAAAAAAAAAAAAATGTGAATATTTTCATGCCCACAAAATGTTTTCTTCTTGTAGTCTATGTGTGCGGCGTGCTATGAACAGAATCGGAAATATTCATATCATGTTGAGTGTTCAAATTGTTAAGGTAATGCTTCAAACCTATTTCTCCTACTTCCCATTTTATACTTCCTGGGCCGAGAACAATTTGCACTCTAATAAAAAAAGATTTTCCCCGGATTTGAATTCCTTCACCAAAATTCAGCACCGCAATCTGTTAAATTTGGGTAAAAAATTTTAGCAAATAGTGATAGTGCCAAATAAATTATGAAAAGGTCGAAAAGTTAAACATGAAATGATAATATTTTGGCAAATATGGAATAGTGAAGGGTCATAAAGCCAAGGAAAATTTCAACTACAAATAAAGCTAGTTGAGTTGAGTTTCGACAGATTAGACAAGCATGCAAGACAAGGCATGTCATTGCCGCTCACACTACAAAATTGTCCTTTATAATATACCCTATAAAAATTAGGGATGAAGAGAAGAGTCCCAGAAATAAAGTTCGCAATCTTCCTTATAAACCTGGGAATGTCAGAAAGAAGTAGTTTATGAATATAGTCCATTAAAAAAATTATACGTCTGTTTATGGAGAAAGCTGGACATTCACACACAAAATGTTCTGTCGGGTCCAATTCCTCTAGACATGATACACACAATAGATCATTAACCATGCCCAAAGTTACCATATTTCGAGACCCGGCGTTGTGTTCCGTTATCAAGCAAGTACGTAAGTCTACAGCAGTAAGCTTTACTTATATTAAGTAGGTATCGTACCATATTCCTGTTTGGTTTGCTAACA
Organism: Eustalomyia histrio; assembly: GCA_949748255.1. NCBI lineage: Eukaryota > Metazoa > Arthropoda > Insecta > Diptera > Anthomyiidae > Eustalomyia > Eustalomyia histrio. The sequence continues at coordinate 210,267,413 of OX456523.1, read as the reverse complement.
AAATACTTCGCTGAATGAAACAGATTTCATATATAACCGCATTCAATATCGTTAGATGTACCGCTTTCATTAGTGAAAAAAGTACCAGAATAATTCCCAAACAATTCATTTGGGTTACCTCTATTCGGAATAATTATTCCTCACTTTCTACGGAATTCAATACAACACTTACAATATTATTTCGTTAAAAATAATATAAAATACATATTAAATTCATCGAAAATACAATCAAAAAGAGAACTACTGATTTTTCATTATATTCAGCCCATTTTGTTGTTTATTTTTAATCAATGTTAAATAATTCACAAAAGTAGTAAAAAGTAATCGAAAGTCGTTAAAGATAACCATAAATTTTTGACTGACAAAATGTAGAAAAAAAATCCAATTAAGTTATTTGTTCTTCAACTTGAAAATTTGTTTTATTCGTATGTAATTTTACAAAATACAGAACACACAGATGTATATATTTTTATTTTCTATGTATGTATCTAGATTTAAATAATTTATTGTAATTTTTATTAAAATAGTTTTGTATACAAACAAACTTTTTTTGTGGTAAAAAAACAAATCGGAATTTTAGGAATTTCTATTTTTAGAAACAGAAAACATGAAATTTTAAATTTAACAGAAAAAATCAACTCCTACTGAATGTCTATAAATTTTTATAGTTTGTGTTTTGGAATGACTGATTCCAATAGGTAAAAAATATTTTCTATGAATTTCAATTGATTATTTATTTAAAAACAAATTCTATGTGTTACTTTTTAAATAAACTACAGTCAGAAACGAAAAATATATTGTGAGAGAAAGTATCATATTATCCAAATGCATTAAAATATAAGACAAAGTTCCGAAAGCCTTTTAACGACAAGGTCATGGCCTGTATTGCAATCCATGTGACAAATTTCGTTTTTTTCAAGATCAGATTTAACAGAACTCATTTATCAGATTTAATTAAATCTCAGAATTGAGGACAAATTTGAGACCTAATGATATCACATCAAGTCTAGGAAGATCTGACGCACCATATATAATCAGATCCAACTTTCATACGACATACATATAGTATGTCCTGAATATTTTGGTGTCTTTGAAAATGGCTCAAATATAATATGAACATATCTGCTTATACCTGGCCACAAAGTTCACCAAATTTTCTAGATATCTTTAGATATTAATCGATCTGGTAATAGATTAGACCTGGCCATAAAAATCATGTATC